>CCAG010009214.1:0-23277 GCA_001077435.1 Glossina morsitans morsitans | reverse complement strand
TATTTATTAGGTTGTTTACGCAACCTCTTCCAATTTTATACTGTATTGTCTTTTATCTTCTTTTATTTATTAGTTTTTATCCATTTTTTTTTTTTTATATACTCTTATATATACGATAGGATCAGCATCAAAAATCAAAATGATATATATGTATATATAAAACAAATTAATTTATTATTATGCGTTTAGTTAAGCAATCTCAACAAACCGTTGTTGGGAATGCTGACGATGTTTGTTTGCAGAGAAAAAAGACTAAAAGTGTACACAGTACTCTATTACCGAACTCAATTTGAGCATTAATTGTGGGACCGTCAAATTGTGGCAAGACAAATGTTATTATTGGCCTAATAGAAAGTTCTGATGCTTACAAATTGGAAGCATTTAAAAAAATCAATACCTGTCAACCGTTAAATATATGCTTCAGAACTTGGGATATGTATTATTATCCTATTGCTTCCACAGAGCGCAACTGTTTTATGAAATGTTAACGTAGCCAGCGAAAACGAAAGATCACGTTTTCTACTTATAGCATTTCGAAATACTGAAAACAGGGTTGTACATTGTAGTTAGGTTTAGCCGGAATCAATTCGCTCTACTCTATGTATTTAAGATTTCAACAAAGTTATTATTCATCGATCTACATCCACTATTGAAACGTAATGAGTTTATGGCACTTGCACCCATTGTTGTTTTGGACGTGACACATCAAAATGAATCGGTTAAAACTGAACCAATTGATATTCTCATTGAATTGAAAACTTCAATTAACATACCAGCTAATAAATCAGCATACTGTTTAATTATACATGATAAAATAGTAATAGGTATTACTAATTTATATATATATATTTATATATATATATATAAATATTTTTCTTACTTCATTTGTAAGGGATGCATAGTCAATGGTCATATATATATATATGTGTATGTATGTATGTATGTATGTATGTATGTATGTATGTATATATATGACTTTTAGCAACAAGAAAATGTTCTTTTCTCTCCATATATATTTAGATATTTTTTATTTTATTTAATTTTACCTACTTATCCATGAAATTCAACTAAACAAGATTAGCAGTCGAATTCAAGTACAACTTAAGAGTAAATCTTATACTAAGTGCATTAAAAACTAGTATACAATATAAAGGAAAACATGAAAAAAGAAGAATAATAAATACATAAACAACGTAAGTTAAGAATAATAATTCATGTATGAGTAAACAAAAACGAAAAAAAAAGAAAAAGCTTGTACACAGCTAGTACAGAAGCACGCCCGCAACAAGAACACAGTGAACCCCTAAGACATTGCCAACATGCATAAGCTTGGGAAACGGCACGTTAACAACACCATATAACTTTCGAGGAAAAAAGAATTGAGATATTACGAACGCAAGTTAGTTTAACACGTTCGCGGACGTGAATGCTATAGCATTCATTTTCATAGTGATGCAAAATGACGTGAATGCTGTAGCATTCAGATTTTAGAGCCAATTTTCGTTCATTTAATTTCATGTAACCTTAAGTTTTTGTAATTAATATACAGTTCAAAGTAATGACCAATTGATTCATTAAGTACTTTCTTATTTTTTTATTTTTCTCCGTGTTTTTACAAATTTCCTCAAGCCGGCACATTGAGTAAAATAGAAGTGTAATACTTGACGTGAGTGCTATAGCATCTATATTTCGTAGAATTCTCACAGAGAGCTGACTGTATCATTGCACATTTTTTTCTGAAAATTTCCCTTACTTTCAACAATGTGCATTGTAAATGTTTAGACATTTCATTATCTGCTTCAGTTAGACATTTGAGATTAACCGTTTGAGTCCCAGACAGTTTTAAAAAAACACCGTCGAAGAATCGCAGACAGCGCGGTCGCGCTAAGATTTCCGAACATTTGAAGCTTGTAAATAGTTCATTTCAAACGGCATACAAACCTGGAAAAAATTTATCGTTAGATGGATCTATGATGCTGCATCGATGGAAACTAAGTTTTCGGCAATTTATAAGATCAAAGAAAAATAAGTACGGAAATAAATTCTATGAGTTTTGTGCACATGATGACTATGCTCTCAATCTAGACATATATAAAGGCAAAGTAACACATGAGGTGTCTTCCTTATCTGTAGTGGATTCTGTGGTTATGAGACTAATGGAACCATATCATTATTTATGGACAACTACTATAATAGTGTTGAACTGAGCAATCGATTACTTAGTTTGAAAACTCATACCACTTGAACCTTACGTACCAATCGCAAAATGAATCCGAAAGTCGTAATGCAAAAAAAATTGAAGAAAAGAGAACATATATGGAGAAGACAGGGCAACGTGCATAATAAATATGGTATCTCGAAGAAAAAGCCAAAAGAGATTGCTAATTATAACGCAAATATGTCTGGCATAGACAGATGTGATCAAATGATATCATATCATTCCTCACCTAAAAAATCTATCCGTTGGTATAAGAAGGTTATATTCCATCTATTAGATGTTTCTGTATACAATTTTTATTACATTTATGAGAAGATAAATGATTCAAATACTGCTTTCCTTGATTTTAGAGACAATCTAATAAATATGCTATTAAAAATATCACAGAATTCAAATGGTAGTGGCTTTTTTCTTGATAATGGCAACTCCCAAACGCACGTTAGATACACTTCGCCAAGACATTTTTAAGACGCACACTATCAGGAAAAAATTCCGGCACCTTTAAATTACAAACGTAGCATATTACTGAAGTGCAAGTATTGTTACAGGCAAAAAATAATAAAATTTACATCATATCCATGTCAGAACTGTGTAAATAAACCTCCACTTTGTCCTGGGGAGTGCTTCCGACAATGGCACTTACCTCCTGAAGATCACAATAGCTCAAATTCGGATATGGAATCCTAAAAACATTCAATCATAATGATGAACAGAAATATTTAGTTTGGTTTTCACATATACATACCATGAAATTATGGATTTAATTTATCAATTTTTCTATATGCAGACGAATAAAGATCTACTGTTAAATAAAAAATGTAATGAAACTATAATAAACCTTTTTTTCTCATGTATTCTATGAATGAATGCTATAGCATTCACGTCATCCTAGTTGAAAAATATGATCTATATTGTCGTGGATGCTATAACATTCATTTCATATAACAGTTAAAATACGATCCTCTGACTACTCTTATAATATGTGTATAATCAGATTTTCGACATTACAACTAGTTTGAAAAATAATTGCCTGTCTATTTTTGCAGCTCCCTAAAATTTTTTGCGTCCGCGAACGTATTAAGTACGACGTATGTAGATATCGCGTATTAAGCAAAGTTTCTTTAATAGACTTTAAAGTGTCCCATAATAAGAATAAGTGATAAACATCATTTAGGTTTCTGCAAACAATTCTGAGAGGGTTAAACAGCTCATAATTATATTTACATTGGCTAAGCTTAATCAAGATAAAGTGCCTAGAGAAGCGGTTAGGGACATTAAAGCTTAAATCACCAAGTAATGCGGGCGAGTCTATAGTACCATTTATTACTTTGATTAAGAAGGAAACGCCAAGAGCAAATCTACGTTTCTCAAAAGACGGTAAGGGTAACAGAAGCAATCTATTTTCATAGGTGGAAGAGAGGCCATCGGGTCCCAACCAAAAAAGAAAACATGAAACATGAAAATCGTCTTAACGCTATACGCGATTTTAATTTTCATCAAATTTTGTAATGCACGACCTCATCAAGCTCATTCCTGTTCTAATCAACTTTGTGATAATAGAATTGCTAAATTTAATCGTGATACAAGTATATATACAAATTTTCGAATAAGACTTCCAAGCGATACAACGGGTATAATGATACATTTATCATTTCAGTTGCTAACCCAATTATCGGAAGATAAAATTTCAACAACAATACCACCACCAACAACAACGGCAACTTTAAAAAAATATAATAGACGAGCAGGACATGGTGATTATAAACTATTTACAATAAATGATGTAATTGAAGCTTTTAAAAGGGATTTAATAGGAAAAGAAACCAACGTTGGAGATATTATTGAAAGTACCATTTAAATTTAAAATATGAAAATTGTAAATTTAGACTCAAATGTAGCTATTATAGTAATTATGTATATCGTGTATATCGGTGAGGGTGGAAATGAAAGAGAAAATTCGAACTTTAATGAAAAAGAAAATCAATATGAAACGAGTCCGCTTGTCGATTGATCTAAAAATCATATATATGTTAGAACTATCGATACCAACGATTATTTACAAATATTGCATATGAGTATACAGTCAGGGACTCACAATAGCAAATATGATAGCAAAAAAAGATGCAGATTTTTAAAGACATTTTCCAATATTGTTTTCGATAAAGATAAAGAGAAACTTATCAGTATTCAATCATATCTGGAATATGTAAATAATTTCAAGGTAAACAAAAACAAATACGATGAACATTATGATGATGCGTTCGGTCAGACGAGAATGAGACATGTGGACCAGATACCTGTAATTGTACACACTATAAGAGAAAAACAATAGAAGGAGAAAAAGAAGCAAACAAAATGCAATTCTGTTTTAATATAATATACAATAGATCTGAATATAAACATTGTACTTTTAAAAATAATTAACAAAAAATCATCATTAAAAAAAGAGATATCAAAACAATGTGTTTAATTATTTAAAGAACATTGCGTTGTAACGATGTGTGAAGATAAAATAATTACAAGGTTTCTATAATGCAAACAAATTTATTGCAAAAGAAGTTTGCATCTCTGACTATGACTCACAAATCAAAAATTTCATAATTCAACCTCTATTCAAATATTCAAAATTAATGGTGAAGTACAGGACTACAAATATCTGGTTGTACAATCATATTCATGGATTACGATGTGATGGTGATAACGTTAAGAAATGTTGAAGAATATCTCTAAAGATGTCTGTCAAAAAGGCGCAAGATCCAACTGTATACGTTGAAGGAGTTGAGAAATTGAAGTAGGTGAAGACTCTAATTGGAAAAAATATGTGTATATGGAATTTAGATGACTTTGGCTGTTTGAATATGGATGATCTATATAAAACTGATACAAATACAAATGTTTGTAATTACCATAGACGAAAACATTATTGTTGTTGTTGTCATCTTTGTAAATATAGATGTGCCGTGACAAATGTTATTTTATTATGAAATTGTGTTAAGTATAATTTGAATAAAGAGAATATTGAACATGTTTGAAAACCAAAAAAAAAACTTGTTTTTAAATTAAAAATAGAAAATATAATAATATTAAGATAGTAGCATACTCATCAGTTGTTTCTATAAATTTACCCGCTTACTCCATGATAAAAAAACCGAAAAAATTAGCCTATTGAACATATATGTATATAATGGTTTCATGAAGAGATTTGAAAAATCTATTGAAAGCATATGATTGTTGCATTGTTGGGGATCACAGGAGTTTCTTCTTAAAAATGATTGATGAATTAAGGATATATAACAATTTATCCACTTCACTGTTTATATCATATATATTATATAAAAACTAAAAATACATGTGCATGCAAACTATTTTACGTGCGATATAAATTAGCGCAGAAACTTTTTAATTTATATGACCGCCTTTTTCTTGACCGCAAAAGAGCAGCGACATATCCTCACAAATTACATTGTAAATAGGGTATAAATACGGAAGCATATAAAAATTAATTTTAATAAAAAAACAACACCTTTTGCGTGGGCTTTACGGCAACTCATCTCCTGGAGGAAGTAACCCCAAGAGCTCCAGGCGGCAGTTCACTACCTTAACTGAAAGGAAGACCCAGATTTTCAGGACATGCTAAGCTACTGCGTACGAACGCAGGTCTCTGAACATTTACAGACGGAATAGACTGGGACTTGTTCCGGGACTTTCATTTCAACTTCAAATTGATAATGATAAATGTTTCGCCCAGTACGTGGTCGCGTTTCAATAGATAATGCAACATGTCTCTGTAGTCTCAAAGAGATTCATAAAAACTAGTTGTTTTTTCTTAAACATATCTAAAACATATGTTTTTTAAAAAAATATATATATATTAACAATAAAAATAAATGAATATGATATTTTCATAAAAAAGAAACAAAATTTTCTTTTTATTATATGTTTTTTATCACATACAAGTTCCAGGTTTTAAAATATATACATACATATATTAACAAACAAATAAATATATATTATGCATACACACGCACCCACATACATTGCAACTACACCGCAAGAACACACTTAACTTCCTACGCTGTGGGGTACTCAGTTAATAAAATGGTTTGCAACACAATCGCAACACAGATAATTAACTTCTTATAGTCAGTTTAGAACTTGGCTTGTAACACCGCCGCAACTTAATTAGGATCAATACAAAATTATGACACACACACACAAGTTCTAGATTTGTGTAAACAAATATAGGTTGCAAAAATTTACAAACATACACATTGCAACATCACCGTAACAACAATCTGGATAGGCCAACTTCGTATTAATAACACCTTATCATATACAAAAGTATTGTAATTAATTCATTCTTATTTTTACATGATTAATAATACAAAAATTTGCACACACACACAAGTTCTATATATGCGGTAAAAAAATAGATATAGGTCAACTATTAATAGTGAATCAATTAAAAAAAATACAAAACGGTATACTTCTGGGTATATCTAGTTTGCAACGTGGTTTGCAGCTACTACAACCACACGCTCCAGTCCAAAAAGCTCACAAGAACACCATTTGGTTCAAATTTAGACATGTCCGGATGGGCCGAACCACGCCTTCGGTTTTTGGCTCAGCCCACAAAAAGAATTTTTTAATGCAGGGGATTCTAAAAGTCATTAATTTCCGGAATTGGGCAAAAAAAGTATGAAAAAAAGTACAAACCTCATATTATACTATTTACGTAATACCATTGTGATACACCATTAGATCCTAAGGAAATCTACTTGTTCAATTTGTAGTTGCGTCAAAATATTACAATTAAACCATTATTCGGAGATTTATTATCGTAGTGTCTAACCGTATAGACATCTTGAAAGCATCTGGAGAGCATAATATCAATAAAGACTTTGTTAAAGCGGCTAGACTAACCATCTACTATACCTTTATAAAATAGAAAGAAGATCTGATAGATAGTTTTGGTAACTAGCTTTCATGCAACTTTCTAGTCCTAGAATTTATTTCTTTGATCTAATTAAATTACAATAATAATAATAAATTGCAATTAAAAAAGTTTTTCAGCTGCTTTAAAGGAAAAGATTTTATTAATGTTATTCTAGAGAACTCTGATTAAGTAGAAAATTGAAATTGTTTTTGACTTAAAATAAAATTGTAAGCAACAAATATATGTCATCTCAAAATAACATCACAAAATGTGGACATGCAAATTGTTTCAGAGATAGCTTGAAATACTCTCTGTGGATAAAATGAAAAAGGCTAATATTTTGTTGAACCACCTTTAGCATCTAGTACTGCTTGTATAGGTCTTAGCATTAAAAAAATTAATTTTTTTGTTACATCTACACTATGTTGTACCATGTTCCAAGTAAAGTTTTCTTAAGGTTAGAAATATTAGAAATTTTATTTTTTCGAATGCACTTATCCAATTCATGCCATATGTTGTCGACTGAGTTTTTGAAAACTTTTAAAATTTTTGTGTGCCAAATAAATTTCAAAAAAGAAAATATACTAAATTTTGTTTTTTCATCATAAACGAATATTATAAATTTTTGCTTATTATAAATGAATACAATTTTTTGTTGCTCTATGATAAATGTGAATGCTACACTTTAATTTCGCTTTATTGTAAAAGAGAATTCATTTCTTTATTACGTTTATATTTCAGTAATTTTTTGTGTAAACAAACATCATTATTATTAAATTTGGTTTAAATAATTTCTCCAAATATCGCAAAGATTAAAGACACCTCTGCTGTATTATTTGCCAATAGTGTTGTTGCTTTGCACCTTTACTACTGCTGCAGCGTTCTCGGAATTGGTTGAGTCGGTCTTAACAGCATCCTCCAACGAGACGCCAAATCACTGAACGCAATTTCGACTGTTCTTCTTCTCCGGGATAACCTTTTATTGAAAGTTTCCTTTTCTTGTGCACATAGAACCCCGGGTTAAGGCTTCTTTCGATTGCCCCATAAAGGAAATGCCTCGCCCACAAAATACGGAAACTGGATAGTAGCGACTATGATGACTTTAGTTTCAAGCAGCTTCAGTCGATTTTGAACAAAACGTCTCGCAAACTCCGAATACACATAATGTAACCTTCAATTTGGCGCACTGTTAGTAAAATAATTGAGTGCGTACCTGAAAGAACGAATATATTATAAAACGTTTGTCGTATTTTTACGTAGCAACAGGTTACTTTTGTAGTTATAATATTAGGAACTAGAATTCTGAGGAGGCACAATATTAATGTGTTTTGCATCTACGGCACTACGCCGTGTGAAGATTTCAAATTCTCTCGAAATCATCCATGGTGCGCTTCCACTCCGAGTTGTCTGGCAAAGTCAAATAAAACGGAGCAAGAACCTCCCATAAGACGCGATAAGTATCTTACACTTCCTCCATGAGCCAAGCATCCGCAAACAACCCAAGGTGAAGGTTTTTTTGAATTGTAGTTATAACAATTGGGAAACTTACGCCAGTGCTAAGAACAATCTGCACTTAGCCGATATAAATGGTCTATTTGAATATTCCATTAACATCTTCTTCGTCAAATATAAAAGAAGCTCTTCCCCACCTGGTGTTTTGAGTTCATCTCTATTATCATAATCCAAATAATTAACTCGTCGCTATCCATTTCCATTTGTCGCTCAAATGATTCTTTGCAAACCTGCTAAAGGTTGTTGATTAATAAGAAATATCATATTATTAAGTGCAGTGTGAACTGTACACGAGTATATTTCTGCGCGTCATGCACAACGCAAAATCAGTTGAATATACAGCTTGCGTGCTAAACCAAAATCATAGGCTGTTGTTTGTTTACATGAACGTTAATGAAGCAAACATTTTTTTTTGAAAACTAAATTTTTGAAGCAAAATACGATTAGTAAAGCGAAAAAAATTTCTCTTTTCGGTATAGAGATAGATTGGCAATATACTTCGACTTTATTCTGTCTCTTTTTTATAAAAATAAAACTGAGCACATCAAATCATAGAGGTAATCACGCGCCTGAAAGTTAACTTTTGAAAAATAATCCGTAAATATAAATACTAAATGTTCATTAAAACACACCAGATTTGTTTGTAGCATTGTCATTCTTTAATGAAGACAAATAATATTGTTACGAAAATCCCAATACCAGTTAATGCTAACTAACTGATTTTTCCCAAGTAATAAATTCCCTAGTGCATATTCGCGGTGCATCATGCAGCTGCCGGCCGAGGAAAAGGATTAGCGGAAAAACAGACAGGGAAAAATCCAGGTGCACATGTGCGGCGCGTCATACAGCTGCCGGCCGAGGAAAACGATTAGCAGAAAAGCATGTTAACGGATGAAAAATGAAGCCATGAAGTTAGGTAATAGTAACATGCTTGTAAAAATGTATATAAGTAGACTATTTGCGGAAGGCAGAGTCAGACGTACGAGAACATTTGAGTCGGACAAGAATATTAAAGTTGAGAAGACGAGAGCATTGCCAAAGTAAAATGTACATATTCCTAGCCTTAAATAATAGATTGTAAATAAAGAAACTTGGAGTTAAAAGAATTCTGAAATGCATTTCTCTTGAAAATAATATCCACGATCTAGTGATACGGATCGTATCGAGATTAGCGGAAATTTGTAACAATATATATACATATATATACATGTGCAATAAATTGCATTATATCTAAAAGTGACTGAATAATAAAACTAATAAACGCTAAATATATACGTAGTATTTATGTGAATTGAATGTACGAAAAACCACAGTTCACCGTTAAAAAAAAAATAGTTAAAAATAAGAAAAAATGTAAAAATATATAAGATAATTAAGTAAGGTAAATAAATCCTGAGTTAAATTGTATAAAGAATTGTAGGACTAGGAGAAAAAAAAAAGAAATTAAAGTAATTGAAACGATAAGTTAATTGTTTTGAAGAAAGTACATTTTGTACGTTGTTGCTATGTTCCGTTTGTGAACTTAATTGCGTAAAAAAAAGATGCGAGCGTAGCTGAGTTTAGTCAGGCAGCAAAAAGCACAAACCCAACTTGTACTTATACACATCACAACTTCTGATATAACAACTGAAAACGTACATTGCGCAACGCTCAAATAAATATCACCGCTGAATTGCTACGTGCTTAAATGAATCGTCGCTGATAGGCACGTTTTCCTCAAATCATTACTCGCACCAATTTTTTTTTAAATTTAGGTAAAATTTGCATTTGAAACTTAATATTTAACCATTATTTAAAACGCGGATTAGGCCTGTTGACGATAAGAGCAATACAACTAAAAGAATGATTTTTTTGTTTTTAAAATTTTAAATCTAATTGAATGGGTAAGGCCTGTAAATTGAGAAGCCTGTACACCAGTATCGTGAAATGTAGACATTTTGCTGATCATCCTCTTAGTTAAGCGGTAAAGATATACCGGTAGTCAGTACAGTACTGTCAAATTCCGAATAAATTTTCCAGAAAAATGAATGAATTTGTTTGTGATTAACATCAACGCCGATTGGCTATCAAAGAAGATAACCAACAACCACAGCCTCTGTGATAGAAAGTGCTTCAATAAAGGTGGAAGATAGTTTTCCAAAACTTTGCATTTGCCTACTAGTATCTCTGGGTATCTGACTAGCGAAAAGCTGCATATCCCAGAACTTAACGAACTGTCTGTCGCAGACACTGACAGGTAATTTTTTAGGTAGAAGTTAGCTTTTGTAAACATAAAGCCCGAAGACTTGAGTGAACTAAAGTTCTTTTGGAATTATCTATAGACTTGAGCATATTCAGATCGATTTTGCATTTGGAATGAGTCGTATTCCAAACGGGGATGGTGTTGACTTTGTTGAAAATATGATTAAATTTCTGCTTGCGTAATTACTAAAGACTTCGTTATGGCTGGAGACCACCCTTGCGAAGAAACAAGGTCTAAAGATTTTTGCTTTTAAAAGTTCCGTTGCAGTTAGTAGATAAGCCCTCTCTGAAATTGAAAATTCACTCGAAGTGGATCTTAGATTGGGTATGGGCGTCGAGGGGAAGAGGCCAGAGAAACGTCTTAAAAGTGAATGTTGAAAAGTCTGTGTTTTTTTGATTATGTAATTCGGAAAGTTACATGAAGTGGAGTACGTATATTCAATTTTTGATCGGAGTAAGGATCTGTATACGATTAAAACTTTCTTTGAGGAAAGTCCGCTTTGCAAATTGGTCATCAGTTTTATAACATTTTTTCCAGACTGACAGTTCTTAAAAGCAAAGTAGACTATTTGCGGAAGGCAGTTAGTCGTACGAGAGCATTTGAGTCCGGCAAGAACATTTGAGTCGAAAAAGAATGCTAAAGTTGAGAAGTCGAGAGTATTGCCAAAGTAAATAATCCTAGCCTTAAAGAATAGATTGTAAACAAAGAAACTTGGAGTTAAAAGAATTTTGATTTCTCTTGAAAATAATATCGACGATCTAGTGATACGGACCGTACCGAGATTAGCGGAAATTCGTAACAATATTATATAAGAGATATGTAACAAAGGAACAAGTTTAAGTATTTTTTCATTTTTTCGAAGTAATTCTTTTTAACACTAAACCTACCGGCATTTCATGTATATCTATTTCTACCACGAGCGGTAAAATGACCGCATGTGTAAAAACATATTTATCTTAGTAAAGTAGACAGTAAACAAAATATTTTTCTGATACTATAATATAATCGTTCCCCGCTTTTCGATGTTGCATGTTTTATTTATTTTCATGCATTTTCATCACAGTTTTTACAAATTACAGCATTTTGTATTACACATTTTCCACATACGTATTTTTTACATTTAATACAAATTTTGTTTGTTTTATTCATTTTACAATATCTTATTTGGCAAGATTTCCATTCAGCAGGAACAGGATTTGTATTTATTGTTGTTTTTGATGAGCATAATTTGCTTATCTGTTTCTCTTTCTGGTATTTGGCTCCAAGTTCTTCTGCTAATTAAAATAGAAACTCTTGCCTCGATATTTCCTCACCCGTCGTTTCTTTATATAAAATCCAGGCATTTATCCCGTCTAAATCTAAGATGTTGAAAAATGCCTGTAAGGGCCATCTTTGACATTTAGATTTTACACTGTATTTTCTGGCCATTTGATCGGTTACATCTACACCGAATTTTGTGCTGTTGTAAAATCTAATTGTCTCTGGTATACGGGTGTCATTTTTTTCAATTTCAACGGATGAATGCATTGAACTAAGTATCAATCCTTTTTTATTGGGTTTAGCTTTATAAATTGTAAGAATAAAATCTTACGATTTGTATAACATTGTTGAGAAGCGTACCATACTATCCTTTGCCTGTCATAAGTCTTTCCTTGACCACGTGGTTTGTGACCTTTAACAGGACAGGCAAAAGAGGTATAAGTCTAACGTTCATGAAATCTTCAAGATTTTTGTCGAACTTAGCGACGGGAATAATACCAGTTTCTCGCTAAGCATTTGGAAAGGAGTTGTTTGTCCAACACTTATTTATGACAGAAACTGATGCAGATATATTCGGAACAGAAAGCGCCTTTAGCATGTCACATTTCCTATCATCACAACCTGCAGCAGCGGATCTTCTTTTCAGTTGTAGGACTTGGGAAAATTCATCCAGCGAAAAAGCGGACCCTTTCCCTGAAGGAGGGTGGAGAGAGGGAAAGACTACACTATTGCCTGTGGGTATCTGATTTTTCAGCAAGTCTAGACAAAGATTGTTATTAGCGTCATTCCTTTAACTATTGAAAATTTTTTGTTGTGGTTCAGCTGTTCGTAAGTAAGACAGTTTTGTTTGGAACTTATTTTGTTTTTCATTCTTCTCTTCTTCTTCTTGGTACGAGTTTATTTTATGGCACGAACAGATAAAAGCATCTTTTCCTAACATTTCGGAATTTCTGTCGTTAACAAGATTATTTAGTTTTTCTATGCCAATTAATTTCCTCAAACAATTATGTATTTATTCATTCTATTTAAAGTATACTCACCCATATACGCATACAATCAAAGTCAAAGTGAACACTATTAATAAAAAACTTGTAATTTATAAAAACGTTTGAATTCCAAAGCCAAATGAAAATATATCGATAAAATAGCAGTGAAAATAAAAGAATATTGTAAAACTTATCATAGGCATTACTACTTTGCGGTAGAGCTTTATGACTTTTATTTTTTCTTTTCTGCTTTGCCGTGCTGTATGGCAAAAAAATTTTTTTTCAAGGTGTTCCGCTCACAAGCCTTAACTCCATTAGCTGACAATTATCTTCGGTAGAGGCTGCATATGCATCGTAGTCGTCGTCGTCTTCATCATCGTCCTGATCATTTCGATCGGAATGATTCTATAAAAATTCAATTCCCCTTTCTTCTTTCCTTTTTTTTTTTTTTGAAACCTTTTATTATATATAAGCAAGGCTTAGTTTTCGTGCAAAAACATTTAATGCGTTTCGATACGATTTTTAGTTATGCCTTTAGTTATATATTTTTTTCTTTCATTTACATGTTTTGCTTAGCTTATTAACTAGTTGAAATCACTTCAATTTTCTAATCTAATCATTTTTCAAGTTTAAGTACTTTGGAAAGTTTTAATTATTCCTTTTTTTCTTTACCGTTTGGTAAATGTTCAGTTTGTTTCTTGTTGCTTTTTATGAGTGCTACAACTCTTATATTTAGTTTCTTTTTTTTGATGAAAAATTGCTTTCCAAATTGCTTAAGTTCACAGCGCAGGGAATCCCCTTTCATCAACCAATTTATATTAATTTCACCATTTATGCATTCTTTTTCTTGAACGTTTGCTTTTAGACATCGTTTTTTTTTTATTAACTAACTTATTTTCTTGGTTTCCTTTTTTTTTGTGTTCATTATATTTCAACTAATTTTAAGAAACATTAAACAATTAGGAAAAAGCTAAATGCTTTTTGGATCCACAAACTTAAGTGCGAACTATTCTAATGACAACGAACAACTGTCCTCAAAACCCAACAGCAAGGTGAAAGCATAAAAGAAAAAATCAAGTGATACAGACTGATTTTGGACTTTTCCTCTTTTCATAATCCTCGTGTGATAGCGTTGTTTATAGAGAGAGGGAGGGAGAGAGAGAGAGAGAGAGAGAGAGAGAGAGAGAGAGAGAGGTCACAGCAACCGACGGAACCCATACACTTCAAATGTACGCGGTCGTTACAAACTCAAATCCGTTTGCCAACACTTTTTATGTTAGTTTGATATTTACCAATTGCATAAATCAAGATTCACTTCCTCAAGCAAAACAACAAAATTTATGAAGAAAAGCAAATTTACTAAGATAAAATAACAATAAGAAATAGTTGGTTAGTGTATATAGGGCGATTTACAAGTGCTAAATAAAGATAATTCTGTTAAACTGAAATACTACTGTACTGCATCAAGGGAAAATTGACCTGGTGCAGCAAAAGTTCTGCTTATCCAGGAATGGGGCTTTTGATACAATCTATAGAACACGACGACCCATCATACAAATAAAAGTACTCATTAACATGGAAGCACATAACTCTAAATGCATGATATAGTTCGTTGTTAGTGCGACAATGCGACAACATAATGTCTTTGCGATGGAATGTTAATGTTCTATTCAATGAGTAAAAGCGAAGAATTCACTTTACCGTTCAACAGTTCAATAATAAATAAAACACACTTAACCAAGTGCGCCTTTTCAAAAGATACCGCAAATTTATAGGTTTTAGACTATCGTAAGAAGTTAAAGCTCGTTGAATATTAAAAAAATTTTCCGAGGAGATTCTTTAAGGAGTTTTTGCCGCAGAAACTATCTGCAAATACAAATTGAATTTCTGAGAACTCCCAAACCATTGAAGAGTGTGACTTTTTATACCTTATGACAATCTGCAGTTGATTATTATACATTGTTTTTTACAAATTTTCAATAAAAATGTATGTTAACAGTTCTGTTATAATATATTGTTGCTCATTATATGAAATTTTCTCTTTCATTCCTGTATGCTATATCTTTTGTTCTTTTATGGTCATATATGAGCAAATAAAAATAAGATTCAGTATATAAAAAGTAATCTTTTAACCAAAACTGGTAGTAATACCTTCAATATTTACATAATTTTTAATTATAAATTTTTGTGCGAGCTATAACTTGAAAAATTATTTATATTTTTTAGCATTGTTATAATATTTAAAAATTTTGTGCCTGCAATCTTCTGACTCTCTCAACCAGCTACCTCAATTGAAATGACTCCACACAAATATCAACGCCATCATCTTCGTAGGTCGCCAGTAATGCAGTATTAAAGTTACATTCTTGCATTTTTTAGTTGACGCAAATGTTGTGCAGCGCTGCACAAACGTTTGCGACTCTTCCCAGCTTCATTGGGCTGTAGCACCTTTTTTCCTCTTCCTGTAGAATATGCCAACGACCTAAACAAATGTTCAAAAACTGTAGTTACATTTTCCAAACACTAAATACTGAAACGCTGACTTTTATACATACCAATGCATCTTTCAATAGTGCTTCTTGCCTCGCAATAGCTTTCGTACTTTTTTGTTTAGAAGATCCGCCGAACTTCAGTAAGGCCAAGGGCTAAGGCTCTAGGACGTATCCACTATCATCTGAAAAAAAATAAGAACGACGTAGTTTTTTGGTTCTAAAAAGTAAAAGTTTTAATTCTTTAAGTCTTTGTTGTGAGTTCAATTACATACGAGACACACACGTAACGCTTATATAAAATATTCCGTTTTTCTATCGTTCCATCAAAAGAACTTTTTATGTATTTATTTTACATTTTTTTGATAAAAGCAAGCACGTAACACAACAAGACTATTTAGTTCAGTAATCTCTTTGCATATTTATATGTGGATGATCTCTGTTTGTTATACCGTTGCTGTTTGATGTGTATAAGCATAAAAAATAATATTTAGTATAGTTTCGGTGTTTGTTATACCGTTGCTGTTTGATGTGTATAAGCATAAAAAATAATATTTAGTATACATATATATTTTTTTTTCGAAAACGAACTTATAAACAATGTTTTTTTTTAAATATAATTTAATAATACCTTTTTGATTTCAGGTGCGTTAACTTCCTTCTTTTGTAATTTGTTTGCAAATATTTTTTTATTTCTCATATATTTTCTTCAATCCACTTCCATGTCAGTCGCCATTTTTCTTTTCTAATTTAGTTGTAGAGAGTTTTCTTTTCCTGTCCATTCAATGTTTATCGACTTCTATTTTTTTTTTTTTGTCCAAATTTCATATGAACATTAACAATTTAAAATTCCGAAAAATTAATAAAAAGTATACCAACGTTTAGCTATTCAAACTCTTTATTTTTCTTTTCAATCCCTTAACATTTTCGTTTTCTCCATCAAAATTACCGACACACGTTTTTATCCCTTCCGGCTTCCCAAATCAATCTCTTATTTCTTCCTCTTTCCAAAAACCTAAACAAAAACACTATTGCAGTGTTGTATCTGTAACAAATGTTACAAGATAGAAGCAAGTGCTACAGAAGTTACGATTCATTGTGCTGGAAATGTACACATTGGTAACATTGCCTAATTTAGCTCTATGATTAAAAATAAATTGTGCTTGCTTTTATCAAATTTCTTTTTCTCTCTTTAGTTTTTTTAATTTATAAAAATTTTTGGACTAATAATTCATTTTCTAACAGTTGTTTATCTTTTCCTTTTACAGCTGTTTTTCTCCAAACGTAACTCTAAAAGAGAGATTTGTACTAACTTTGCTTGATTACGCCCGGTCGTTTTAAGAAATAACACTTTGCCAATTTAAAAAATACCTTAAAAACTATTTTACTTACACACTTTTTTTTAGAATTAGTTGATAAATTCCTTCCTAATTTATTTCTTTCTATTTTATATAAATTTGACCCTTTTCTTTTCATTTGTCAAAAATTATGCAAAATATATGAGTAGAGTAAGCGCATAATCAATTTTCTAAGATTTATTTTTTCTTTTTTTTCAATTTATTTGTTAAATTTTCGTCCACTACTTCATTAACAGTTGTTTGTTTGTGCATTTATCAGAGAGAAGAAGAAGCCCTTACTTTTCGGATTTTGACAGTCACAATTAAATATAAACAAAAATTTGCCACCACCGTCAGTTTTGAGTAGGGTTTTTGAGTAACCAACGTTAAGAAAACGAGCGGATAAGTAATGAACAAAAAATTAGCATCAACGGAGAGAACGTATTTTTGTTCTCATAGGGTCTTTGTCTTTTGAAATATATTTCTAAAATAAATACGTGGCTACGATAATCAAAATCGGTTTAATTAGTAAATATTTAGGATATAATTACGAAACCAGATGCCAAGCCGTCAATTATCAGAAGTGGGGTTATTTAGATTGCTAAATAACCAGAAAAATATGGTCGCTTCATAAGTTCGAGTAGAAACGTACTTATAAATAGGTTGAAAAAACATCTTAGGGAGAAAAGAGTGGTAAACTTTACCAATGAACGCAGTGTTTATGTGTTATTTAAGAAAATAACCGATTGTGGAGAGACTGTCAATCTGATGACTACACAAGAAACCCCACGGTGATCGGTAAGGAGGCTATCAACAGCGGAGTATTAACGAAATAACCAACAGTGGAGTGGTGGCGGTGGGACATAAATTCATCAATAAATTAACCAACGCTGGTCTGAGGGCGATGCGATGCAGATGCATCAAAGATGTGGCAAATGCTGGTATGCCATGCAAATGTCACAACGTTTTTCTAGAAGTAACATTCATCCACGGACTCTTGGAAAAACCATGGTTTCCTGTATGAGTGCAGCGGCAAGTATTGAAGCACAGACTCGCAGCAACCCTTGACACAACTTTTGATTTATAATATCAGCGACATCGTTAACATATTACCCGAAATTAACACACCTGGAATGAATACACTCTACATTAAACAATTCATTAACGGTGTTAATCAACTTTTGTAAAGCATCTACTTGTTCGTATCACTTGGGTGATAACATGATAACATGTTCACCGTGCAGCAGAAATTGAAAAGCGCCGCAAGATATTGGAAAACAGTCAATCGAAGGAAGCGTCCTAATCACAATTCGTTGCAACGTTTTTAGATAATTTTTCTTAGATAAAAAAAGGTAGGAAACATTCATGTTAAGATGTCGTAAACGAAGAGATGCTATTATGAGACCAGACAGGAATGTTACTATAAAATGGTGGCTTATGGAAAGTGGCGACGTCTACCCGAAAACGGCATTTCCCGGCACATTATAAATGGTGTTAATGACTTTGACCCGAAAATGACAATTTCAAATGATTGCTATTTCTGGAATGAACTCCGACGAGATATTACTGTGCGTATGAGAAAATAAAACAGTAAATAAGTAACAGACCAAAATATAATCTTTCGTCAATTACATCGAGCGGCCACAAGAATGGAGCTATTGGGTCAGCCAAAAAAACCTGTAAATTCCCATAATTGTTTTCAGACTCATGATGTATCCATAAATTTCACGTATCCGCAACACAAAGGGCGATAGGCCGTAAGTAATGCAACAACTTATATCAGCAATAATTGTATGTTGTATGGTGCAGGGGTTTCCTGAAGTAAGATGCTGATTGTGATGGTGAAATAGTCAAGGACGACCCTATGTCAGAATTCGTCGAAATATCAAGTGAGCCTTAAAACGTAATGTGTTGCATTGCGTGAATGAACAATCAACCCTGAGAGAAACGAACGGATAAAGAATGAGTACAAAGTTAACATCAACGGGGACAACACATTTTTGTTTTCATATGGTGTTCGTCTTATGAAATATCTTAACTTGCCGGTTTCTCTATTTCGTCTTATAAAATATATACGTACCTACAGTAATCAAAATCGTTTTAATTAATAAATGCTCAGGGTATAATTTCGAAATCAAAGGCGAACCTGTCACATATTAAATAAATACATAACGCTTCTTCTTAAGAATCGCTTGGAAAATTTCATTAAATATATTAAAATATATGTATATAGAAATGTAAAATATTGAATAAAGATAATTTAATTATTTCTAAAGTAGTTGTTTTTGTATCACTCTATACAGAGTTCGCATAAGAATGAGAATTGTAAGATTACAGAATTTGTAACTTAGCTTCAGTTCAGTTCAGTCAGGAAATCGCATCATTTGTTCAATTTCCAAGCAGCACTAAGTGAAAACAGAATAATGAAAGTTGTAATTTTTTAATAATACAAGAAACGAAGCAATCATGATGAAATTAAAACCAGCAATCCGCCTGAGTGGCCGAGTACGCAAGAGTCTCGACTAGCAATTCAATGGTCGTGGGCTCAAATCTCAAGTGCGGCAGTAGTTTTAAATAGTAATAATAATAATAATAACTAAAAATAAAGCCGAAAGCCTTAGATGCTAGTGCTTTTTAAGACTTTAGTCTTAGATTTTATTCTCTGGCTAAATTTATATAGCAATAATAATAACAATAAAACCAGCAAACATACTACAGTCGAGCTAGACCGACTATTGAATGTCGTACACCGCATTGTCTAACACAATTCTTACGTTTGTCATGGAACGCAAAAATTATACCATGCTTTTATATGAACTTATTATTATGGAACTCTATATTAACAATTACACCTCTTTGCAACTAAAGGCTTACTTTTCGTAAGGACTGCTATACCCAATAGTTTCGAATGGATGATATGTATTTAAAGTTCAGCAAAGTTAATTTTTGTATCAAATTACTGTTATGGATCAATTTTCATCATAACATAGTAATGTTTAGACTTTTCTGTCCTATAAAGGATTAAGTTTCGTGAAAATGCTTAGTAGTAGGAGCCAAAAAATAGGGCGAGATGGGCTAAATTTGTAATAAAAATTAAACTTTTTTGCCATATTAGCTTCTGTTTATATTGTACATCAATGATCTACCTTCAGTGATCATACGTGGTGCTTTCTTTTTCTCAAACTAAATTTAAAAAACTACTGATTACTTCATTTATCCATAAAAATTGGAAAATGTAGCTTCGTTCATGGACTTGTGGACTTTATTCGACCATAGGCTTCGTTTTAATTTGCGCATCGATCTCTCTGTCAATACGATATGTCGATTGGCTTGGTTCTATTCAACGACGGTCTAAGGAGCTTGACCACCCTTATGTTACAAAAAGGTCATATATGACCAATACTTTAATATGCCTCTGTTTTGTTGGCGCTATGTAAATAAAATTCGTTCAAAACCAGTTGTTACATTTTATCCTTAGAACTTCGGCCTGGGACCCGAATACAAAAATAGATTGCTTTTGCTAGCCTCGCCGTTACTTCAAAAACGTAGATTTATCTCCGGTGTTTTCTTCTTAATTAAGTCAATAAATGGTGCTACCGATTCGCCGACATTAGTTGCATAGGTAAACTTCAATGTCCCGAACCGTTTCTCTAGGAACTTTACTTTCTTACAACTTAGTCAATGTAGATATAATTACTGTTTTCAATTCTTTTACAGTTCTTTGCAAAAATCTAAGGAGTCCCAATATCGGATTCACTAAAAACTATCAAATCAACTCTCATAAATATTCTATTACCTATGTCGTATTTAGATTAGCTTCTAATCTCGAAAACTTAATAGGATTCGAAAACTGAACTAAAATTTTCACTATTATCGATTTTCAAGTTTTTGCATGTTTGTAATGGTTTGGGGGTTCATCTCTAACAAGGATATGTGTTACTTATGGATGTGTCGCTACGCTCGATGTGTGCATGTTTTTTTTATTTTTTCTTTATTTTTCTTTAAATACTGTTTAATCATTAATGATAACACTTTATTTTTAAGAGCCAATTAAATTCGGCTGTTAATTCATATTAGCTGAGTTTCATGTGTAAATAAAATAGAAACACATGTTAAACAGAAAAAATTCTTTTTTCACACGAACTGTTTTGTTTTAACACGATTTCTAATATTTTTTTTTTTTTTGGGTCGTTTGGTGGATTTTTAATATTCAATACATTTTTTTTATTAGTTTTTTTAATGAATTTTTTTGTGTTTCCATGAATTTTTTCCTTCTCACTTCTCACAAATATGCATTGTAGCTTTGCGTTATATTTTTCACAATTCAGTTGGATTATGTCGATTATATGCTTACGTGGGTGAGATTCCCCGAATTATGCGTAGAGCAAAGACGTAATGTATATTTTACGCATTTAGTTTAGTTTCCCAAAGTATAATTTGTTTTTATGAAATTTTTGAAATTTAATGAAGTAAAATGTCTAAGCACAAAATAAATTTTTAAGTGAACTCTAATAAGAATTTTTTAATAATGTTAATTGTACTTTTTAATTGTTTTTTTATGTCTGGAAATAAAATACTATTTTTTCATTCAGCCAATATCTTTTTTACACGAATTTTTTTTTTAAATATCGAGTAAAGAATATAAGGAATATTAACCAATGTGTACATTTCTAACACAACGCAACTTCCTTTTATATTCATTCATTGAAGAAGAGAGCGCGGCGCAGAAATGATCAGCAAGAGACGGGCGAGAACGGCTTTGTGGGATGCTTCCGACCCCCAAGCGCTACCTCAAAACGAGTAACTAAATTGTTTTTAATATTTACAAACGACGTGTGCTGTATGTAGATTTATGCAGATGTTCCATACCGCCTGTGTTAAACTTAGCCATGACGTTACAGTTGTTGGTTTCAGGAGGATACCATGTAGCGATCATACGGTAAGTATTGCACAAAGCACGTTATCAACTGCTTTATCAGAGGTGTTACAAAAGTTGAAAACAAAACTTAGGAATGGATGCAATGGATCGTAACTGGGGATACGAAGGTGTGTCACCAGAAATTCCAGGCGATATTTGAAGTTTATGTAGGATAAGCATGCGTGGAGGCACTTCGAGGAAAGGGCTTGCCTGGAAAACCATTAGGATGGGCATGATAGCAATGCTTTGCTGCTCGGTAAGCGATAAAAAAAAATTAAAGCACTAAAATTTTGGTTACATTTGGTTTTTATTTGTAGGATTAGTGAATTTTAAAAAAGCATGCTCTCGGGCTAATAATTTCAAATTTTTGCAGGAAAGACCATTAATATAAAGTCCAATAAGAAGTGGCTTCGTTCGCTACAATCGTCCGCCATAATTTTATCAAAAATTATTTTCTTAATACCTAATTTACGTTCATTTTTCGGTATATTTGGACCCCTCCTCCCCCCACCCTCTTCTCTTCTTCTCGCTTTATAAATATGGCGTTTTAGGGCTCCGACTTACATGTTGTATGAAGTTTTTCATAGACTTGCTAAAGTAGTGTATCTCTTGTTCAAGGGTGGTAAACATTTTTCACAGCGTAATCTTCAAAGATATTTACGTGTATGTCATTAGAATATCTCTATTTCTCTTCTTTCGATTGTTTTGCTATAGACTTTACAAATCAGCTAACAATGTTACTTTGACTACGATTCAATAGCTATGAAATTTATGTGAAATGCTTTCTCGTCTAGTTTTCAATTTTATACATTTTTTTGCTAATTAACCGTAGTAGGTTTACATCATATATGTATATTATGCTCATTGAGCACATTTCATAATAATAATAATGGCATGAAAGTTCAACATTTTCGTTATTTTATAATCGTTCAATCATAAAAGCATTCAATGTATTTGAAAGTTAGACTACGCACTTTTTATCCTTATTTTTTGTGCGTAAACTGTTATATTTAAATACAGGTAAATACTTCTGGATTTGACCTAATAAATATCGTTATTCCAATTAATAAGTGTTTTAGATATTATCGTACACTATTTGTGAAAGCGTATAAATACTGTTTGTTACAATACGCATTGTTCGTTCTTGTCTTTGTTTATTTCAGCAACCGCTTAGAGGATGTTGCGTGGGACTATGTTAATTTGGTTTCTTCTACACCCACTTATATTACTACACCCTCTCGTACGCAACTATTATAATTTTTTTTTTGTTATTGTCGCTCATTACAGCCCATTTCGTAATCGATCAGCCTAAGAAGTTCACATTTGAAATATGAGTGAATATTATTATTATTATTATTATTATTATTATTATTATTATT
>CCAG010009210.1:0-13077 GCA_001077435.1 Glossina morsitans morsitans | reverse complement strand
CATACTCCATGGAAGAGCAGTAAGCCTCTATCGAAACGTTCGTAACACATATATAGCCCTCTACAATGGAGACAATAGACAACATATGAAGATGATTTGGCTATGTTGACTTAAATGCTTTAAGTAGAGAACTAAAGTCAATCAATCAATCAATCACACAAACTGACAAATCAAATTAGAAATTTAAAGAAAAGAAAAAAACAAATGCATAAGCAAAAGATTTTCGGTTAATGAAAATCAATGAAGAACGTTAACATGTTAGAAAAAAAGAAGATTTAAAAAAATAAATAAAAAAAACCCCCAAAGTGTCAAATCTTATAATTTGGAAAAAAAAAAAAAAAATACAAAAAAGAAAAAAAAAGAAAGCAAACAAAATTGTAAATATGAAGAGTAGTGGGTATTAAAGATTCGGCTTTTAAAATAATATACATTTTTGATTTTCAGTTATATTAAAGCACGCTAAGTAATTAAGAACAACAGCATATTGGTGGTATTTTAAGTCATTAATTGATCGGCCCATTATGCGATTTTAAATTTAATTACATAATTTTAAATATAATATTATATAAAATGTTCATGTATTTGTTTTATCACTTATTCGCAATAGCGTTATTTGTCTGCTGCTCAGTCTCACTTTCAAGTATTTCTTTGTTTGACCTGAGCAAAGTGTATTATTATTAGTATCGTTTAACACTTTTTTTTTTTCTCTTCAATTTTTTAAAATGTCCTTTTAGTTCCTTTAGCTTCATTTCTATATAAAGAAGTCACACACCTACACATACACATACACATACACACACACACACACACACACACACAGGATCAATCAATACAATATTCAGGAATGTGGCCATTAAGCATCGGTTTGTTTTTCCGTTGTTTTTGGTACGAACCGGCCTAATGGTCCATTAGTTGTGTTAAAAATGTTTTAATTATCTTAAAGGATTTCTCTTTACTTCATTGTTTTCAACAACAAAAAGTATTCACTATTATAGTTTTGCCTATCAGCAAATTATACAGTCATCATCCCAGATTTAATTTAAACAATCGTCTGGGACTCCTCCAACCTATCAAATCATTTGGAATTAAAAGTGAATATCAAGCATTTACCGAGTTTTAGTGGAAAATGCTCCCCCGAATGGCAAAAGTTTTAATTGTCTATTTAATTCTCATGCCAATAACGAATCTTTGATTTATCATCGTCATAATTACATACATAATTAAATTCTTCTTTAAGAAATGAGAATGAGAGAATTTATCATTTTACTTATGTATATATATACTCTTGACTCGCTTAAAATATTTAGATAAACTAACTAGGTCCGTCTGTCATGCTTTCTTCAAACTTTCATGCAACGGTGATCGGATAAGCCGATATTTAATATAGATCAAGTTTGGGAAATGAAGCACTATTGTAGCATTTATCTATTTAAAATTTGATGAGAGACATTTGCCAACGTCGTCTCTACGTCCGCTGGAAAAATTTCTCAAATCGGTGTCTATAATATAACACATTCAGATCTAATGGCTATTTACCATATTTCGTTCTAAAGCGAAACGCATTATTAAGGAATATTCCGTGACACCTTGAGAAGATAACATAACGCATTTTTCCATTTCATTATAAGTAGAGTCTTTCAACAAGAGATATTATTTTTAAATAGCCACGAGCTGCACAAGGTATGTGTCAAGTGGTGTGTCATCCTGCTGAACATAGACGTCGACGTCATATTAACGTAAATCTATCGTAGCATTAATTTTAGGCCAAAGAAAAAAGCCAATCAGCAGCATAGTTCCAACTGTAGTATGACTCGGATCAAATTTTCTCGGCTAAAAGGTCGCATCAAATTGCGATTCTTTGCTGTTATTTTCTTTGACTTTTCGGATTTACATATGTAACAGAGTTATTTGTTCACGTAACCCAGATAGATGAAAATGATTCCTTCGCTTAAACAATGATGATGATGATGATGATGATGATGATGATGATGATGTATTTCCAGCAATCAATCGGCGAATGGATCAGATGAAAAAAAAAAAAAGAAGAAAATGTCTTACAATGGGAGTTAAAAAAATGGAACCTCTTATTGAAACACCCTACACCCTAATATATTGCACGTTATACAAATGCGAATTATTTAAAAATGTCAAGTTTTCGTCCTTTGAACGAGTTTTTAACGTCTTGACTACTCTCCAATTTCTTCCAATCTCTGTACATACTGACCAAATTCATTAAATATCCATTGAAAACTATCTGAAGAAATTAAAACTATTTCTCTCATTCACTTCTCTTTCTTCAAATTAATATTTATTCATTGAGTTTTTGGTAAATCCATAGGCATTATAAAAATAATAATAATAATAATAATAATAATAATAATAATATTATTATATATATTTAGTTTTAAAGAAATTTAACGGAAAATAAGGTTTTAAATAAATTTTATAATAAATAATTAAAAAAGTTCTCGCATTCATTACAATTATCATATATAAAAACTTGATTTTAAAAATTATATTTATATTTATAAAATCTCTTATTTACTAAATGTTAACATTTTCTAAACTAAATCTATTTAAATTAATCGAAAAGTTTATTTAGCAGGCAAAATTTTGTTGAAATTTATTGAAAGTTTAATTATCGCAAGAGAGAGAGAGAGAGAGAGAGAGAGAGAAAGAGAGAAAGAAACAAACCAAGACGCTTCACATTCCTATACATTGTATGTATTATGATCAGACGTTAATCTTAAATAATTTACAAGCTTCGAAAGCATTTCTTCATTTCATTTTATAGCTTTTCTTGAGCTCAAATGCGAAATATTATTAAATTTTTTTTATTTTTATTTACTTATTTATATATACATATTTTTTTTTATTTTTTTTTTTAAACACATATATGACCCTAAAATATCAAAGTGTTTGATTATGTAGGGACTGGGGGTCTTCTGTCTTTGTCGTAGACGATTACAAAGCTTGAGAAAACTTATCTATTTTTTTTTTTTTTTTTTTTTTATTATTTCCCTACGGGATATGTATGAAACTTTCTTACGAGCACATATGAATGAGGAAAAATGTAGTTTTCGAAAAAAAACTAAGCTCTCTGTGCAATCTTTTATTTATTTTGATTTTTTTCACTTTAACAAAAAAAAAAAACGGGGTATAAATTTTTTCAAATCCTCTTCTTCCAAAATCAATCGTTAATATTTAGCTATCAAGAAAGATGACGACTATAATTCTTAATATCGAAATTAATATCATCTTGTGTGTCCCAAAAAATTAAGATAATTATTTTTAAATTTGTATTAAAAGAAAGGAGAAAAATTTATTGTTTTGCGAGAAACAAAAAATTCCTTTCCAAATCAAATCGACTCGTGATGGCTTTCGCGTAATAAATTTGGCCTTGACATGCCGCTATAGATCATAGTTCTGCGCAAATCATCCTAGAACATAGTACAAACATTGGTGGGTCCTTTTTTTTTTTTTTTTTTTTTTTTAAGCAAATCTCTCCAGAATTGTGCAAATTGTCGGCATTATTGAGATTGATCGAAAAAAAAGTCTTATTTTGTAGGTGCACTTAAATCTCAAGCTAATCGGAGGAAATTCAAAAAGCCAGTTCAGTATATAGTAAGAAAGAAAAGCATTTAACCAGCTCACTGCATCGATCTCTTTGGAGAATGTGCATTTAAATTGCGTCGCATATATTTAGCAATGACGAGTATATTCGTCGAGTATAGTTTATGCATGTAATAAGCAATTAGGTTGTAATGAAATAAATTCACAAAATCACATACATGTATACATTCTAAAAAAATCATAGTGATAAAATTTTATAAGGAAATCCCATGATAAGGACAGATGGACTGATCATGACGTATATATTCATTATAAACAGTTAACTGATTTAAGTTTAAAATTGTATTCACTTCTCGGATTGTTTCCCGTATTTCCCAGTTTATCCAATGCAGTCAAAAATATTTGCTTTAGGTTATATTGACGTCGTTCAACCACTTAGCTAACATCCTCAACGGACATCAAGTTAGTTTCAATCAAAGTTATAAACAAAAATATGTTTTTTCATCTGGGTATCTGAGTATTGGTCTTGAAATGTCAAAGTCAAATACGATATCCGTTAAGAAAGGTATTTGCTCTCTGCTTCTTGCCTTCACTTATGACATTTAAATAATTTCTTTTCGAAATGTAGCTAAGCCCTATCTCTTTGCATCATATTTTACGATACGGATCATAGTTTTTGGATCGAGCCAAACGCTTCTCGACTTTTGCACTTTTTTCATTATCTAAAAAAGTATGAAATCGTATCGCGGATAGTTTGATATCTACATTCATCTATATAATCACTATAAAATTTCAATCCTGATAAAATTTATTAGTATTTCGCATTAGAGAGAATAGAATCTTAGATGAAGAAATCTCAACTTGTTTGTTGTTGTACTGATCGTTAACTGTTGATGGTATACGTTCGGTATATCTCGGGATAAGCATAAGTGAACTAAAATGTTTTCCTTCCTCTTGCTGGTAAAAATTCCAAAAATACGCATCGAAATATTCTCAAGATGAACATGAGACTTTTTGCTTTCTTGATAACGACGGCCATAGCTGCGAAAGTGCGAAAGAAAATCTCAATTTTTCAAATGGATTTATTAACAAGATTTGCGTGAAGTTACCGAACGATATCCGCCGCAAATTGTAAGTTATCATCATTTAAGAATGTATTGAAATTTTTAGTTACGTTTTTTTTTTTTTTTTTTTATTTTAGGAAAGGGTAAAAAAAAATATTTGAAACCTGACTTGCGGTAATTGCCCTAAGATCGTATAAAAGACAACTGATGCGACTGGGAGGGAATGCCTACAAGGAACGGAGATTACACAAATGTGGCTTAAACGACTGCGATGTTCATAGCGTAGCTCTGGGTATTCGGTGCGTATTTTTGCGACTTTTAACATGAATAGCAAGCGGTAATAGAAAACTCTTATGATTATGGTGATGGATATAAAAATTCCGTTCTGTTCTACGCGTTCCGGTAGGTGCAATTTTGTTTGTTGTTGTTGTTGTGATAATAGCTATCACTCAATAATAATAATTTCATATTCATTTCTTTTGCCCCGTTTTTTTTTTTTTTTTTTTTTAAGTTTTAACCAAAGTTCAGTTAAAAATGTCTCTATTTTTTTTTTTTATTTACAAAAAAAAAAACAAAAACTAATTTTATTATGATTTTGTTAATAACGTTAAACACATAAAATAAATAAAAAAATAAAAATAAAAAAAAAAGATAAAAAAATTAATTAAGAGAAAACTTGAAAAAAAAGAAAAAAAAAAAATGTAGTTGTAGACGTAGTTAAAAGTAACATACATATGAAACAAGGTCATAAGAATATTTAAAAGAGGAAAGAAGGAAAGGAAAAAGGAAAAATAAAAAAAACGATTATAACATTAGTAGTGAAGGAGGAGGAGGAGAAGTTACAAAATAATGTAGTAATGTATTGTAGCAGTCATATACATACATTCACACACATAAATATAACGTATATATATGTACGTATAGATGTGTATGTAAAGGCCGATATAGAGTCAGAACTGTAAGTTCACAAAGTAAAAAACAGAAGAAAAATGAAAAAAGTAAAGAAAAAGGAAAGCAAACTCTAATCGGTTAAAGCATAAGAAACTCATTAAGTTAAAGAAAAACAAAAAAAAAAAGAAAAATTTAAAAATAATAATAATGAAATTAAGAGAAAATTAAAAATCGTAAATAAATGCAACAGTAAATATTAACAGATGACAAAAATAAAAACAAAAACAAAACAGAGTATTTTTTATAATATATAAATGTATGCTTACACAATAGAAATACATATACATATATATATATATAAACAATATATACGTATGTATAGAGGGTGTACCAAACTGAATTGACATTTGGCGTTTTTTGTTTTTTTTTTGTTGGTTTTTTTTTTTTATATATATATAAAAAATTTCTTGTTTGTAATAATTATTATGTTCCCTTGGTCCGACAATATGGCTTACGTATCGTAGGGAATTAAAAAAATTTCAATCAACATACCGTTATTTTCGATTTGTTTTTATTATATTTACAACTAATAGTAAATAAATGAAATGAAGTGAAAATAATTTTTTATTGTAAACAAAGATAATATTATTCTCGCGGGTCATGCAAATGATGCTTCAATCAGTTTAGTATGGTACACTCCAAACAAACTGTTGCAGCGTAAGGAAAGTAAAGTACACACACACACACACACACACACACACACACACACACAGAAACCCATACACACAAACACACTATAGAATACTATAATGTTGTTGTCGTGCTTGTCGTCAGTCATGTAATCATTTTTAGGAAATTCGTTGCGTGCAAAAACACAAAAACAAAACAATACAAAGTAAAAAACATTTCTATTATTTTGAAGTATTTGATGAATCGATATTGTTAAATCATTTGGTAAAATGTAAACCATATTTTCGGACATAGGATATATTGTTATATTTGAAAGCAGCATTACATTACAACATTATGCCTAATGTGAAATATCTGATAAATGAACGGTCGACCTGACCTGACTGCATGTATTCTCTTCAATTGAAAAAATATTTTTAAACACTCGCTTCATCTTGGAACACCCAAGGTATATATTAGATATAAAAAGAAAAAAAAAATGACAACAACAGCAATAACAACAATAACAACAATGTACACATGTGTATAACTGACACCTCTAAAGCATGCCCTCATTCAAACGCCTACAATAACAACAATAAACCTCTCAAAATTATAAAAATTACTAATTAATAATAACAATAATAATAATAATAATAATAACAATAATAAAGATGCATAATATTTATTTATAAAAATGATGAAAACAGAACCGAATACCCTGAACGAATAACAATTTTTGGTTTTATACATCATCCGTCAGGACAGGCGAAACATGAACGACAGAAAAACTAAAACAAAAAACATAAACCTCAACAACACCAATCGAAAAAAAAAAGAGTAAAAAATTTATAATAATTAATTAATTAATTAACAAAAAACAAAAAACAATTACAATTATTTTATATAATGCAATCAACTAACGTATAAACTTTTAATTCCGCCATCAATTCCCCCTCCCATACCCCGCGCTCACCTATTATTCGGACGTTTTTGCATTCGCCGATTCAATCCAAACTTAAGTCAAGAACGATTTTTTATATGCGCTTATCCATCTATCTATTAATTCTGAAGAATGAATGAATGGATTTAGTAAAACTTTTTCGCTCTTCATTCAATTCGAAGAACTTCGAGCATATGTGGGATAGACAGACAGACGGACAGACAGACAGACAGACCACTTTCATTTATTCGATTTATGTAGCAAAGATCACATAATATGAATAATAAATTTTTTTAATTTACTTATAACTGCTTACAACAACAACTTCTGACAATTTGCATAATAGGCTCGATGAGTCCAAACCAATCCAATCTAATCCCAACGTTTTCTCAATTTTGTATGAATATGAAAGCCTGGAATGGAAATCCGATATGAAATTTGTAAAATGCAAAACAAGTTTTTTTTGTTTTCTCGACCGGCCGACAGCTCTATGTCTTATGTCTAAGCTAAGTAATGGAAATTTTTTTTTTTAAATAACTTGTATTGTGTATGTGTTTTAATATGTAAGAAAATTGAAAATTATATCTGCTTGCAGTCGCCAAAATTTCGTATGAAAAAAAGTCCATAGATATTGCAACAAACCTACATATCTTGCAAAGGTTTCCATAGGTTTTTGTTTTTGTTTATTTTTTGTTTTGTATTAAGTGTACAAATAAATTCCTTCCATAAAATGCAATTTGTTACGATACCGAAGACTAATAATCGAAACATGCAAAATCCATTATCTATGGCCTTTCGTTATTTAGCGGATAGCGAAATAGCCATCAACTCATTTTCGCATATCTTCAATTCAATTCAATTCAATTCAATTCGATTCGATTCTCTTAAAGATGCTGGTCTGCATAATGCAATTGCATCGTTCGGAATTGGGGCTAATCGCAAGGAGATCGGTCTGTAGAATATCGTGGAATGCGGTACAACTTTCCCGAGCATCCAAGTTGACAGACACTTTCTGAGTTGTTTTTACTGTAGATGGACAAACGGACGGACATGGGTTTATGCAAAGAATATCGCGGAATACGGTACAACTTCCCCGAGCATCCAAGTTGACAAATACTTTCCGAGTTGTTTTTACTGAAGATGGACAAACGGACGGACATGGGTTTATGCAAAGAATATCGCGGAATACGGTACAACTTCCCCGAGCATCCAAGTTGACCGACACTTTCTGAGTTGTTTTTACTGAAGATGGACGGACAGACGGACATGGGTTTATGCAAATTTTTATCGTTTTTAACAAAAATGAACGCAAACAAATTTCTAGCTTAATGCATTTTCACTTCACGCTTTAGCTGCATTTTCTCTCCAGATTAGTTCAATGAAAAACGCAGCAATATCGAGTGCTCGAGTTAAACTCTGATATACACTGAACGAAATATGCTTATAAACAACACGAACATCAATATGTAAATTGTTTATATCGAGAATGTCGCGAGAAAAGTGAACAGGCGACAGGATGTTTTATGAAGCAACCAATTTCAGCGGAATTAATCTATTTGTACACCTAATAATTTTTTTTGTTCTCTTTTTTTTTTTCTTTTTTGCTGGTAGCTGGTAGCACTAGCTTGGTACAACATCGTGGTCCTAACTTTTGCTTTTGTTTATTATAATCATGTCCAACCTGCGATCCAAGCGTATAACTTTAATCATTTCAATTTGACGAAGGGATTTACGATTGTGAGGGTGATTGTGATTGTGAGTGAATGATTGTCGCGCATTCCTTTACCTGCAATTGACGAATCGAAGATGTAAAGTGAATCTGTCATTCTGTCTTGTCGTTCAATCCGTTTGTTAATTATCGTTGGGGATTATAGATCATATCTCTATCTCTCTCTCTCTCTCTCTCTCTCTCTCTCTCTCTCTCTCTCTCTCTCTCTCTGTAGGGTCTTATAATGGCAATAATTTTCTTTACCTGATATCGAGTTGATACCTCCGTTTATATACAACATCGTTGCCAGCCAGCGATTGTATTTTTAGAGGAAGGCCTTCAAGTTTGCATTTCAATGTGCCTCGGCGCAACTTTTCAGCCTTAATGCCACGTCCAACTAAAATCATCGAAAGTTTGCACTAAGCTTTACGAAAATGCATCCAATCAATCCATTAACTTAATACATTTCTTATCAAAGTTTTTTAAAAGCAAAAATTATTTATATGTATTTAGGTACTACACGGTTTGTCCCTTTAGGCGGCGATTTGGACAGCGTCTTGTCGCTCTTGATAATGCGATTTAGATATTTTCTAGTATTTCTATTATCTAGTAATATAATGAAACGATGACAGTTTATCTCTTATCCGTTCACATTCTAAGCTTTAGATGGATTTTAGAAATTGAGAAAACTTTTGAAGCGCCTAGAATCATAGGACCTTCCGGACCGAATTGCGAGACTAAGGAGACAGACGTTTTTCCTTTTCCTTGCTGTTGGCGGAACTTCCAAAAAAAATATCGCTTAACAGATTTCGTGTAGTCTCGCGCTCATATTTGCAGCAATACGTTGGAATTAAGTCTCATCCGCCCTTATATCGTTTGTAAAGCAAAACATATATGTATATACATGTATATATATACATTTTCGTTTTTTTCCTATCAGGAGAAAGGAAATCTTATCGGTATTAACATCTGATTTTATAATGTTCGAGAATGATTCGTGATTTAGTGAGGGCTGTGGTAAACCTAACAAATCCGATATAAAATCAAAATGGACTTTCATGAGGAGAGATAAAAAAAAGTTTGAAAATCAAATTAAAAAAAAACAAAAAAAAAATTAATTCAATTAACACCATACGTACGTTTCTAACGGTCTTTAGAAAATTTATTGCATTTTTTTTTTTCTCTTTTGTCATAATCGCTACAAACGAAGAAAATCAATAAAAGCCAATCTTAAGTAATGGAAAATTCCAAACTACACAGCCACATATTAATGTTATGCCAGTTTTAAGCATATTTTTTTTAGACAAATTGCACTAAGAATAAGAATCTATTCTAACACATATATATAATCATGAGGAATGTATAAAAGTGCATATAAAAAATAAAAACAAAAAAGATAATTAATTATTTTTTGGACGCGATCTCATCTTTCACACCATCACCGTTATCCGAGGACAGATTAAGAACAAACGAACAAAATGCTAAATATTAATCCCTTTAGAATAATGCGTGGGCGTGGCTGTTTTTTTGCTATTTTTGGTTATCTTTATCGTGTGACTGTTGTGTATGGATAAAAAAAAAACCTCTTCTATCTATATCTACTCTTTAAGCCCATTTATTTAAGATCCATATCGACGAGATTGTGACGACGAAATTCACAAGACATCATGTCGTGACGTCTGCGGAATTTAATTTAGAATTAACAGACTTGCAGCTTGTCGCTTGTCGTAAAAAAAAAATAAATAAATAAATAAATAAAATAAGAATCTCATCACTTGTAATTATATGTGGACTTGGACGATTTTTTTCCATTTATATTCAGTTGCTGCTCGACCATCCATCGAATGTAAATGGAAATTTTTATCATTGGATTTTCGATGGTTCTTAAGTGAGAAGCACAAAATTAATGTGTGTTTTTTATATATATATATATATATATATGAAAACAGAGCTGTGTCTCAAATTATGTCGTAATGTGGTTGTGTCCCAACTTTCAATACCAACTTGTGTTCAAGAACTCCCAATAAGTTCATTTTTGCGACCAGGAGAATGTTTACCGCAGGCATTGCACAGACGAACGGACGGACGTCCTTAAATCGATTTAGAATTTGATGACGATTAAAAGTGGGGTCTGTGAAGCTCGCTTCGATCAAGAAAATGTTTACCACAGATAGACAGATATATTGAAAGCGATTTATAATTTGATGCTGATTAAGAATAAATATACTTTATGAAGTCTCTGGCCAGAAGGAAGTTTACATAGACATTACACAGACTGATGTATCGACGTACATGCTTAAGTCGATTTAGAATTTGATGTCGATCAAGAATATATAGATTTTATAAGGTCTCTGAAGCTCTCTTCGATCAGGCGAAAGATTAACACAGACATTTCACAGGCAGACAGACAGAGGGACACACTATCAAGCTTACTTCTGAGTGTTGTAAAGGTTTTAAGGTCTTCCTGCGTAAATCGATGTAACAATAATAAAATGAATTATCGGAAAAGAAACGTTCGGGATGACAACTCATAGACAATAATCTCATACGGATCGTATTGAATGCCGGATTTAGCTATCATTTGTGCTCCTTTTTTATTTATTAATTATTGCATGTGCAAAGGTTTTTCCTTTCTTTTTTTTTTTTTGCCATAAGATTGAGGTTAGAAATGAAGGATCGGGATCAATCATTTGTATTCACGATTAGGATGAGAAATCTATTACCCGTCGAACTGTCGACGATAGGTATAGTTATAAGAGATCGATTCTCAAGATCACAGCTCATAGAAAAATAATGAATTCCTTTAGCGTCTCTGGTAGTGTCATTTCGGGTCGTTAATTGTTATTTGAGAAGTTCTTGCCCATAATCAAAGTCCGTCGCGGTAATATTGATACGAATTGTTTTTTAATTTTTATATTTATTGCGATTGCGAAGATCATGATGCGTTTAATCCGACAAACTTGTTCCTTAAATTTCTAAAATTATTAAGTTTTTTTTTTTTTTTTTTTTTTTTTTTTGCAAGCAGGGCTTACGTTAAAATTACATTATAAAAGTAGGATAACTTTACGCCTACTAATGAAAGAAAAAAAAAAAAGTAAATGATTTTCTATCGTATATTTTCATCGTATCGTATACTCTCCTTCCAATTTCCTTTCATATTCTTACAAATTTTGAAGCTTAGCTTTATGCCGTCAATGTTCCATTTTATGAACAATTCTTGCATCATTCCATTTATAACGGTATTAACAGATATGCGCATATTAGAGACCTTATCAGATATTTCGTTAAAAAAAATTCTAAATTCATATGTGTCTGTCCGTCTATCCTTCCATTTATAATTGCAATTCTCCATACTTCAATCATGCGAAATTTTTTTATTAAAAAAAAAAAAACAAATTGAATTTTTTTTATTTTAGATTCACTTACCGCTATTTAATAAATAAATCGCTTTTTCCACATACCCGCCCATAGATCGCATTGCGTATTCCCGGTACGTAATTGTTATAATAAATGTCCGTAATAAGAAGTTGACGTTTAAAAATCCGATGACGCTTTTCCTGCGTAATGAATGTTAAATAAAAATTTATTCGTTGCGCTAACTGCCTGATATATAATATTTTCTCTCAAGATATACATATACATATACCCGACATTCAAAAATCACACAAAAACAGAAGCAGAACAAATAAAAAACAAAGCAAAAAAAGAAAAAAAAAAAAACAATCAAAAATTACATATTTTTCAAAAGATCCTTCGCGACATAATGGCATTGAAATGCTATTTAAATACACGTTGCAAACACATACAACATCCATCTATATATACATACACACATACATTGCATATATATGTATCAATCAATATTTTCATGAAAACTTTTTTTTCAAATATAATTTTAAAATTTTAAAATTTTTAATTTTTATCTCTCTCTTTTTTATAAATATTAGTCAAAATTTTAAATAGAAATCAGCATTAACTTTATTGAAAACATTATGATGCATATGATTTTGTTTACACTAGATCATTTATTGAATATATATGTATATATATATATATATTTTTATTTTGTTTATTTATTTTTTTTTTTCTTTAATTTTTTTCACTTTCGATTTTCTAACACTCATAAGTATATGTAGTAATTGTATTAAAAAAAAAAAAAAAAGAAAATATATATATATATATATATATATATATATATAAGAGAATATAATATTAAAATAATAATAATA
>CCAG010009207.1:0-14353 GCA_001077435.1 Glossina morsitans morsitans | reverse complement strand
GAAAAAAGCATTACCACAAACGTATCGTAATCATGTGCTTGTATTTAAAATTATTTAGAAAATAAAAAATCCTCATTATTTTAATGTAACAACTACGAGTCATCGCAACCGCTAAGTAATAAATTTGACGTATTGGAACTACTCAGGTGACGTTCTCTGATGATGATCAGAAAGGGTTTTAGGAAGAGTGGAGTGAAGGATGGTAATAATTCGACTATATCGAATAGTTCGAACGTCCGAAAGACCACCGCTGATAGGTTGTTCCAAAGGCGGGCAGAGCGGCTAAAAACGTCGTAACGGTAGTGTGTCGTGCCGTATACAGATAACTTCGGGACGAATGGCTAAGAACGCTAACAAAGACGTGTAGTCCTATTGTCGGATTTAATTGACGAGCGTATCTCTTTTATCGCCGCATAACATTTTCCATAAACGTACCTGTACATAAGCCGAACGCAGACCACATTACGTCAATGCCCTAGGGCATCGAGAGTTCTGTACACACTGTCGTCGCCCTGAGGCTATACGCAGTCGCAAGCTTGTAAGCAAAGTTTGGAGGCGCCCTCCCACACGTGAGAGTTACAATCTAATATTAGTCGGGCTCTTAGCTTTGTCTCTTTAATAGTTATATCCAATATTTTTTAAATATATAATAAAGTTTTTAAATTTCATGGTCGTGTTTCTAGTCTTAAAGACTAAGGAGTTGATTGCATTATTTAACGGGTAAAGATGCTAGGGCCACTTTAATATGAAAGGGAAAGCTTCTCAATAGATTCTGGCCTAAACTTTCACATCCTTCTGCTCAACATTTAAGCTTATTTATGGTATATTGTGGATTATTCAAAAAAGATGTTCCATAATTTTCCGAGAAGTCATAGATTTATTTATCATGATGAACGATATCCTTTCGAACTAGTGTCCAACTAAGATTCAACTTATTATCTAATTTTACTTTTGTATTCAAAACAGTTTAAGCTACGGCTGCACAGATGGATAGACAGATGGCTGCATGAAAATTCGAATGGATGGCGAATGGGGTGCTGCGTAGCCAAGTAAATGAGAGTTGAGACTTCCAAGTCAATGTTGACGGATTCAAATCTCAGTGCTGATCATAGTTGTAGCCAGTAGACATAACATTTACATATTGAGTACATATCCACGAGGCTAATGCAACCACGCGCTACCTCTTTTTCCCACTTTTCCCCTACCACTTTCTCTGTTGCCCTTCCTCTTTCTTCTTTTCCCTTCTTCTTTCTCCCTTCCTCTAGTTCTATCTTACCACTCCCTTATTACAACACCTATAGCGGACCCTCTTTGATCGGTTATATTAAAAAGAAAAAACAACTAAATACTTGTTAGGCTAATTAAAGGTAGTGTGTTGGGCCAATGATTTTTCTTAGCATTATGCAAATCGGGTAAGGAAAGCTTCGCTGCCCCACTTCGTTCTTTGACAAGTTCAGAAATGTCGACTGAATTCTTCGAATAAGTAATAGATGACATTCCACACACACTCTCACGCCTTTCAAGTTAGAATTGTTGGTTAACTTCATTTAAGTTCTCAAAAGTAACTGTATACACGAAATGTAAAGCAGGCGTATAATAAACATTATGCAAAATTATAAAAATATGAAATTACTCATACGTATTGTACGGTTTGCCGCAAAGCAAGTACAAGAAACAAGCTTTGTATTGTTATTAGCATGATTTAAGTCAAGTCGCAAGTCTTTCTTAGCGGCACGCGTTGATGAGTTTGAAAATAATTACGTATAACGTGTTGAATAAATAATCGAATAAAGCGAAAAAATGCAAAAAAAATCATAAAAAGTAAAACAAAATTTGCATTTGCACTTAAATTGAACATAAATTTCTATATTTGCATGTCAAGCAAACAGATTAAATTTTTTAAATACATATAAATATAACAAGCGTATGCTTCATTAAATTTTGGAACATTTCTTTTAAATAATTTACGATTTCTTTTTCATAGTAAAACTATATTTTCACTTAAGTGCATTGCACTCTCTTGTACATTTTTCTTAAAAGCTTTGCATTCGGACAAAGCAGCATTGAACAAACAATTGCATGCAACAGTAACAGAACAGTGGGCTTTTGTCTAATGGTGGCTCTAGAGAAAATTTGAATTAATGCCAAAAGACATATTTCGGTACGTCACGAGTTATGAAAGTAATAAATGAAATATGTCTGCATATTTTAGACTTTTTCTTTTTGTTACAAAATTTATAAAAATGTGTATTTTTTTTTTCTTTTCTTCATATACAAGATTAGAGATGTATTACATCTATTAAATGCAATCGTGGAGCCTACAATTTGCATATATTTCTACTCTTCTTTTCGCTAATTTAGTTTTAAATTCGACTTTTTTTTCGATAACAGGACCTCAGTTTCATGAATACAGCAGCCACGCCTATCTGCCTATATATACCTATATACATATATAAATATATCTTCTATAAGCGTGCTCTAATTTGGACTTTTCACTGATAGCAGGATAAGAGTTTCGTGAATAAGAGAGCCTCACTTAGATGCCTATATGTCTCTCTCTCTCTTTCTTTCTCTCTCTGAATATCCTAAGTACAACTTTAAGAACACTGTTCAATGCATGTGATCATAAACTCTTCTTTTTTTCACTACTCTTTATTGAATTTAGTCGTATATATATACATATATATATATATATATATTTACATATAGATCTTTCTATCTCACTAGTCTATAAATATTTGTATAATAAAAATATTACATATTTACTCACATGTTATTTATTTACTTTTTCAATGTTTTGTTTTTTTTTTTAATTATTTATATTTTTTATGTGTATTTACTTTATCTGTTTAAAGGGTTAAGAAACAAGTGGTTTTTTTTTTTTTTTTTTTGCTTTGTTTTGCTTGCACTATTTTGCACTAATTTTGATAACGGTAGTCGTAAATTCTTTTTCACTCGATTTATTTTATCGTACAGCAAGCTAGCACCGTTAGAACGTTTTCACTGCGAGGCTCAATGATTGCAACTGATTGTGTTAATGTTGTAAATAAACTATTTCAACCCCTTACTCAATGGCGGTATTTCGTTCTTCTGTTATAATATATATATATATATACACTGATAGAAATAATTTCATTTTTTTTTTTTTTTTTTTTTTTTTTTGCTGAAGAGACTATGATTGATGTTGATAACAGCAACCCTCAAAAATAGAAGAAATTTGTTGCAAAACAAAGTTAAATAATACCAAAGGTTTCATGTATACATGTTATTATAAACATTTATTACAGAGTGTGTACAGTGGTCGCAAAAACAAACAAACTAAACTAACTGAAAGTATTATTATTATTATTATTGTTCTTCTTCTTTTTATTTCATTGTTTTTAAGATATATTAGACGCTTAGTTTAGCAGCTTTAATAATGTCAAATATTTTATTGATATTAAGATGTCCTTAGGTCAAAAAGCGTATGTTTAACCGTAATCGTAGATCGACGGTAGTAAATTTCTTAAGGATCCATTGAAATGTTGCAATGGTGTGCTCAAGTCGGAGTCTTGCTTGATCTTGATTTTCCCCACGTTTATTGGATATAAACGTGGAAGGAGGTTAGGACTAACATGCGATTAGTGTAGATGGTATAGTCGATTTTTTCGTCGGTTTTCTCTTTAATTTTTTTCCAAATATACATTCAAAGGTCAAACTTTCCCATAGTTTCTTCCAAAATTAAAGGTACGCGTACTGGGTCTTTGACTGCTAGGTTTGCTCCCCCATTTCTTAAGAGATTAATATGACTTTGTATTTAAAAAAACTTCAGTTTTGTCTCCGCTCGTGGCAGTGGCGTTGCAATTGAAATTTAAAGAGTTACGGATAGCTATTATGACCGACAAAGGACAGGTCATCACTCGTAAAACCTTCTGTAAAAGACGAATGCTAACCACAATTTTCCGTAAGCTTAGTTTTCTTTACAACTAGCTTTCTGATGACGTACATTTTTCTTTTTTTGCACCTGATGTTTCGTTTAGGGAAATGAAAGTGAAAAAAAAGTGTTCCATTTCGAAAGCAAATTACAGATGAATAATTCAAAATGTCGCATGAATCCATTTTATATAGAAATTGTACTTTATATGGTGTTGAATACTTATTCCAAGATTACATACCCACGTGTGTATACAATTTAGTTGCAATTTAATAAGAAGTTAAACAATATATAGGCATATCTCGTTAATTCGTACTGCACCGTAACAAAACTTTTTTTTTTATTTGTTTACACTGAGCTATATATAAAAAAATAATACAATTTGAAATACAATGTAATGTAAATCAGCGCAATGCGTATCGTGTTGTATCAAAGTTTTAATCACGAAAAACGAAGTCATAAGATGTAAAATTAAGACCCGCAGACCTATACTTATAAAATTCTTCTTCACTTTCCAAAAAACAAATGTTCTATGCTTGACAGGCGTTAATGGCAGCTGATAAGAAAAGTTCAAATTCGTCTGTCTTTAGCAAGCACAAGCAATTTATGTGTTTATTAGTCAAACATAAATAATTGAAAATTAGACGCGCTTATGTCTCATGTGAAATGAAATATTTCAAATCAATTTGGATTTTTATTATTTTATAACGTAGATATAGAGAATGTTATTGTATTCTTACTCATAAATATAAAGTTGAATTTTCCCGTTGTTTCCACAGCGCGTTTAAGATAAGAAGTACAATTTGTTGTTAACTTATTAAATATAATTTTTTGAGATAATAGTAGCTCGAAATATGTACTCATATAGACAAGAGCGAGTTTTTGTTTTATATATATATAAATAAATTATGATAACATTGCACGATAAGAGTTCTAACTTGAAATAAGTGACATTTAAGTTTAAAGAGAATCTGAACCAATTTTGACTTAGATTAAAATTTAAAATTAAAAATAAATTCTTTAACAAAAAAAAAACTTTTGCGACGATATAAAAATCGTGTGTATGTGACGAAGTTAGTAAATCCATAAAGAAGACAGTTAACGACATTTTCGCAGCATTTTCTGCTAATAAATTATGAAACGTGCAGCTGACTACACATATTCCTGCAAATCGTATTCCTTCTTCGGAAGGAACTCTAAAAAAAGACAAATTGTTTAAAATTGTAGAAGAAATCTATAATACAATATATTGATTACTTTCAAGTGAGCAAAGCAATAATAACCGACTAATACCTTACTTGTAGTACTTGCATCTTTTTATTTTGGGACAAGTAGCAAAGATTCAATACATATTTACAATACAAATATAGCAGGAAGTTTTTCTTACGATGATGCAGCCTTCTTTCTTTAAAGTAAATTTTAAATTTCAACGGCACACGAGAATTCAAACTAACACTAAATGTAGGACTGACATCTTTCGGCTATTGTATAGTACTAAAGCAATAAATTATTGCAACTGTGGCAGACATTGTAGCACAGGGACGTTACTATTTTATAGTTTTTAAATTTTTTGATACAATTTACGTCAGGGCCGTGTAAACGCATTGATACGGCGTTTCTCAAAAGCTTTCTTGCAACATTCATTATAGAAATAACTAATACATCCAAGACGGACAGCAGGAAAGTCTTTTGGTCTTCATTTTTCTGTTTCGTATAGAAGACGCTTACTGAATTTTACCTTTATATTGCTATTAGCTGACCCTGCCATACTGGAATTATTTAAAACTATTTAACGAAATTTTTTGTGATGGCATCAATGGTTATATTAGTCGGTGAATAATGAATAAAAGAGATAAGAGAAAAGCTTACAATTTGCCAACAAAACAAAATTCGCAGCAAACTTAACAAAAAAAGAAAAATACAAATTTCAGTATTTAAAGCAATTAATTAACATTGAAATTTCCTTTAGACTTTTTGCACCTTCAAGCTATAACGTGTTAATCTGCTATGAGCAAAGTATTGGATGCACAAATTCGCAAAAACCGACTGTTCTAACAAATAAAGAAAAGAATTTTCTTATATGGAATAAAAAAAAAAAAATTAAATAATTTTTTACTCTTCAGAGCCATGGAATTGGTCGCTTGTGTTCAAAATTACGATTGGGGCAAATTGGGAAAAGATTCTGAAGTAGCTCAACTAATTGTAGCGAACAATCCCGATTATGAAATTGATGAAAATAAACCCTATGCAGAGCTTTGGATGGGTGATCATCATTGCGGGCCTTCTATTGTAAAATCAACAGGTCAACAACTAGATAAAGTTGTGAAGGATAACTTAACTTATCTCTTTAAAGTTTTGAGTATACGCAAATCATTAAGCATACAAGTGCATCCAAACAAAGTAGGAAAGTTATAATACGCTGCAATAATTATAAATAAGGCATTCTTTCATTTGCAGAAAGAAGCTGAGCAATTGCATAAAAATTGTCCTGCTTTGTATGATGCCAATCATAAGCCTGAATTGGCCATTGCCTTAACACCTTTCACAGCGCTTTGCGGTTTTCGTCCAAATTGTGAAATATATGAATTTTGCAAAAACCTTCCGCCATTGAAAAGATTTTTAGGGGGTGACAAATCGATCGAATGTTTAAATACGAAAACACCTGGCGCGGTGAAACCAATTTACGAAACTTTAATGACCGCCGATGAAGATGACGTAGCTGAAGTAATAAAATGTATTGCCAGCAAATATATGCCAGGTTAACATACGGAAAGTACTCACGATTAGCGCAATGTTTTTTATGGTTTTTTTTCTCATTTCTTATAGTCCTTGCCACATATCGATTAGATGAACTTTTTACAATAATTAATCGAGATTTTCCTAACGATGTTGGAGTTCTATCTTTATTCTTTCTGAATGTAATATACTTAAAACCAGGTGAAGCGATATATCTGGGAGCAAATGAAATTCATGCCTATCTTAACGGTGATTGCGTGGAATGTATGGCTCGTTCAGATAATGTTATTCGAGCTGGTCTTACGCCCAAATATAAAGACGTTGAACGTTTGCTAGACTCCCTGAACTATACTGGGCAATTGGGAGAATATAAAATTTTTAAACCCAAACGTTTGGATGCGAATGCTCAACTTTTCGCTCCACCTGTAAAAGATTTCGCTGTTGTGCATATACAAATCAACGATAATGAGCCGTATACTTTAAAGCTGCCACAGTCATCTGGTATTTTATTGGTACTTAAAGGCAAGCGATTACTTCGTTTACCAGGAAATTCCCAACTTGTGATAAAACGTGGTTCCATTATATATTTAACGACTCAGATGATGCGCAGCATTGAGTTAACCAACCCGAATTCCACTGATAGCAAAGATGCATTTATTGCTTATATAGCCACTAGAAATTCCTTTTAACAGTATTCTAATGATAATATAGAGAAGAATAGGCATAAGTGCAACCAAAAGCGAACTGAATTATTTTACTAAAACTGAGACAAAATTTCGTATTGCATGAATTGGTGACATATCAAACTTTTCTGCTTTTAGGAATAATTTTTTTAAATAAAGTCAGCCGGCCTGGAAAAAATTTCCAGTATAACAAGTGCAGTACTTTGCAAGCGAATTACAAGTTGCTTACGCGTACACTGGTGACTGATTTTGAGATCTCAATGCCTAGTGAACTGGATAATTACGGATTTTGGACAAGCTATAGCGAACAGAGAGTTCACAACTGTCGACAAACTACCCTTACTCTTAATTACTGTTGAATGAAAAATCTTTGGTTTCGTAAAACTACTATCGAGGAACGTATTCAAATTTCGGTGTCAAGAACCAAGAAAAAAGCGATCACTGCTTTGCTTCAAAAATTCTCTTTGCTTTCCTGGAATTTCCAAGGACAAAATTCCTGGCATTCTTAGGATTTTTCCTAATATTAAGTGGTTGCATTTGTTTTGATCAGCGACATGTGAAAATGGTGAAGTATCAAATGTATACAACCGTTAAATTCGATGGTATTGACCTTTCTCTACGTAAAACAGTAGGTTTCCATTCAGTACTATTGAGTTATTCAATGCATACCGGCGTCAATCTGAGAACGTTCACAATTGCATTTTCGACATTAATTTCTTTTGTTGTTTCAACATTGCGACTTCGTTGCTTGCCCGGCAAAAAAATGGGAGTTTTCTGTGGCGTCTTGCGTTTGACGGTAAAAAGCGTCATGACTAAGCCAGGTCCAGGCAAGCCATCTCCATTGACACCGAAACGGAATATTCATGGTAATAAGGTTTGCTATGAATAAGGTGGGATCGGCAAACGTATTACGAGCTGCTAAAACTGGACTAAATTGCTATTGCAGATGTCTAACAACGAATTTTTGCAAAAAAGAGCAGCAGTACCTGTTAATGGACACGAAGTCCTTCTCTTGCATAAGCTACGCTCGGCCTTACATTGCAAGAGTTGTCAAGGATACACTGTTGCAGCTCGAATGGCAAGTTCTGCGGCACCCAGTGTACTCACTAGACATTGTTTGGTTGGAAATGTTGAAGAAATGCCCAAACGGGTTTATGATTGGATCGCTGCCAAACCAATATTGTTCTCTCGACACGATATCGCCTTGGATGGAAAGCGGGAAAGAGTAGGAAATGTAGAATCGAAAATGTTTTGATTAATATATATTGCACCAATTTTACTCCACAACTGAAAACATGCTCAGAATACACGTAAGCACCTATTAAGACAACTGCGAAAATAAAAATTGCATTTTTTTTTCTTTTTGCTCTTTAATATGTTTTCTTTATTATGAGTCAGATTGAATATTTATTGACGCAAATAAACCACAAATATTACTCCAACAAATTTACATGTAATAGAATATAAACAATGGTACAGAAAATCACATAACATCACATAACAATAATATACTTTTATATACTTTAACATACATTATGAAATGACGGAAATAAAATATGACTAAATAGTGATTGAAGTAATATAATATCCATAGTTTATTAACTTAGAAATGGTCGACAGACCATGTATCTATCTTTTAAAATAATTATAATGTAAAATATTCCTTGAAATTTCATCAGCAAATCCTTGCCTTAGTAACTTAAGTATTTTTATAATTTTTGCGGTATAGATTAAGTCGGTTCTCATATATAAATGCTCTCATAGTCATAGTCCACTTATAGATCTTTTAACTTGATTATGAAATAAATCTTTAGGAAGTGACCGTGCAACACCTTATAATTCTCAACTTAAACTCATTACTTAAGAAATATTAATTCGAAAGTAAAATAAATTTATTAACGGATAACGAGAATAACTTGCTTGACGTAGTGATGGCTTAAAGCGTGCTTTTTTCTCGCTGCTATATTATAATGATTCCTCCTTCAAAAACGTATTTTCTTTGTGCAGCTTTTTCTTCATTTAATGCTGTTTTTCGAGTTTTCACCATTTCTACCACAGCTTTCAGCGGACTTGTCTCTTCGATTTCATATTCAACTGATATCCAATCCTTGGGTCATACAAATCCTGTGGTCTAGTTCTCCTTCTCCGTTCGTCCAATGAGAATTATGGTTCAGAATTTTCCATATTTTCAAACCATTTGCCTACGTTTACATCGATTCCTGCAAATTCTAAATAATCTTTCTCGTTATTGGGCGTTAGCGGTCTATCGATTTTTAAAATCTTGCAGGTCTTTTCTTTTGCTAAAAATGTAAAATTATCTGAGGTTTATCTGCCGACATTTTCGTGTTTCCTATAGGCCTCTATATGGATCTATTTTTTTTTTTTTTGAAAAATGGTTTAAAATCTAAAAATTAATTGATGCTAAAAATATGATTACGTTTACAACAATGTTCGACCCGTGCACTAATAAAGGTGCATGTGTATGAATATTTCAGTCGTTAGCTAGCTCTTTTACTATTTAGTAAAACAAGTAAAAACACTATAGTGGCCCACGGCCCACCAGTAAATACCTTATCTCGCCCTACCTTCATTCAGATAATGACTTTTCAAAATAAGGCTTTATATGAGAAGTGCTGGAAAAAATGATTGGGTAGAATTTCTCCTCGGGACAAAACAAGTTAGTCTGTCAAACTGCATGAAGTTACCTCAAAAATTGCGCTTCTTAGCACTAGGGTCGCAGGTACCTGTTGATTTAAGAGAAGCAGCTGAAGCTGAAGATTTATTTGAAACAGTAGGCAATGTTATAGGACATCAATCGGTTAAGAAACAAATATTCATTGCCGACACTCTCGTCAAGGGAGTAAAAAAAAGAAGCAGACAGTGCTAAATTTTCCAACAGTTATTCGGTTTATGTTTTGCGATTATCATTTTCTGCCATAATTGCCTTTCAACCCTTCTAACTCATAACTTAGCGTAACGTAGCTTAATAACCTTAAGAACCAAGTTTGTAAAGCGTTCCGTTAATATAAATCATAATCAACAAAATGAATTTTCTGATCAATTACTTTTCGAAATTCTCAATTTCTACTTTAGAATTGTTTTTATTGTCGTTCAAAACGTTGTTATATAAGAATGGCTTGGGATTATACATATATATGCCTTTTACTAAACATTATTCATATTTATATTATTTTAATAATTTTTAAATTTCTCGTCTCTCTTATTCGTAGTTTATTTAGTCGTTAGCGCTCGTGCTTTCATAACCCTCCGTTAAAAATACTTTAACAAATTAAAAAAAGTTAGAAAAATTGTTTAAAAGATCACTTAAAAGTCGTCGTACGTTATTGTAAAGAATACATATGAGAACTTAAGAATATATCAACAGAATATTTAAAATAAATAACAGCACGTATAGAGATAATCGTAGTATTTTCTTATGGTGTATTTTTTTTTGTCTTAATAGAACATATATTACTAGATATTATTGTTTGCCATTAATTGTAATTTTTGTAAATTTATTTAAAGTATTTATGCGTTTTACTTTTCTTTCGTTAATAATTTGAACGTTAAGGAATTATTATTATCCTAATAAAATATTGGTTCCGATTTTATATTTTGCATATACATTTATATGTAGTGTATAGCACGAACTTTTTTCTTTAGGTGTGTAGAGAATATAATAATAAATAGTACACAAGATACAAATGCAATATTACATAAGTCACAAAGATATTGTGTTTTATATGTATACATATATAGGTAGATAAGTGTTATTTTATTATTATTAATTTGCAAAGATATTTCTTTTGTCCGAAAATATGATTTACATTTCGATTTTTCTCCCTTTCACAGAAAATCACAATTTTGGCAACTTTCGACGAATTTAACGTTTGCTTTCAAATTTTAACATTTTTACATTGCAAGAGGTATCTAGACTGCATTGGTCTTCTTCGACCTACTACAGCTTTGAAGGAACCAAGCTTGTTCGGCTTTTTCGGTGTTGAGTTACTTAGATAAATATCCTTAAATATCCTTTCCCATAGTCTTAGTTGTTTTATGTATATAAATCATATTTTTGAACAAATTGAGTTTAGCAGATTTTTCTCTTTTCATTGAATACTTTTATAGATCCTTCTTCCCTTTTCTAACAGTAAAATTAATCAAATCTTCTGGCTAGGGAAAACTGAACGACAAACAAGTGTAAATTGGACAATTACGTATTTGAAAAAAAAGATTACATATAAAAAAATATATCCCGTCAAAAAGTTTTTACTGTTTTTTTTTATATAAAGTGGTGGTTAGTCTTTTCTTCTTTTAGTTAGTTTTTGATATTGGTTTTAATTCCGTATTAGTATAGTTTTTAAATACTTTTTTTTTAATGGTGATTATAAAAGTTTAAATGATGGTTAATACATACCAATGTATATATATATATATACGTATATAAAGATGGTGGGTTGTGTAAAAAGGACAACCTGTGTATTTCTAAAATAAGAATATAGAGTGAGTTTAACGATGTGCCTTAGTTACTTTGTTTTGTGGCAATTATTATTGTTGCGATTGTTATTTTTGTTGTTTTTCTTCTTCTTGTTGTTGTTGTTCATTATATACTTTTTGTGCCTCGTTATGTCTTTTTTGCTGTTGTGTGCTTTTTTATATTGGTTATAAACGAATCTATTTTTTGCTGTAGAACAAAAGAAAAAAGTCCATAAATATCGTAATTCGCAGAAACATAATGACAGTTATACAAACATATTTATGATAATATCTAATCAAAGTCTCCCTCATTTTTCACTTGTATTACGCTGTTTGCGTTATACACACTACATTAAGAACTTAGTAACATTATAGTGTCCAAAGACAAAATTTCTTTATATGAAATTTGTTTATATGTATACGTAAAAATAGATATTTTTATGGCACTAATGACAAGTCATATTTATATATAAATATATTTCCCTAAGCTTTTTTTCAAACTAGAAAAGTCAATTACATAAAAATAAAAATGGGTATCAAAATAGCTTAATAGTTTGATATAATATGATATAAAAAATGTATATGTATTGGGGTGAATTGATAAAATCACAAACCTTCTGATTGAGTTCGAATATAGGAAACCATTGAAGAAATCCTCTTTAACTTTTGAGCAAGTTGTTGGCGCGTTTGTTAACGCCATCCATTCGCACATTGTTTGCATCGCCTTTGGCGTTAATGCGATCGATTTGTTTGTTCTGATTCTCCAGTTCTGAACCCATATCCAAAGCCATATTTCGTAAATTACCTAACATTGAATTCACTTGGCCTAAATTTTCGTCCATCTCATCTTCGCGGGCGTCATTAGTAATACGTGCAATATAGCCAGTTTGCGGCGGAGCTCCTATGCCTCCTCTTTCACGTTCATCAATTATTCGTTGCGGTTGATGGTTAACTATTTTGCCATCATCATTAGCCTTCCAAGCATTACCGCCGTCATCCTTAATGCTTACTTTTTTCCAGGGCATTGCGCAAAGGCCGCAACATTTCTCCATGCCACTTAGATTTTTCTCAGCCTCACGCATATCAGCGTTAATTCGATCCATACCCTCCTCAATCCGATCCAATTGTTCACCTACAATTTCAAAATAAAAATAAGAATTTGAACAATTCTGTAGACAAAATCCATACATAGTTAAGTTAATGGTTTACTTAATTTAATAAATAACTTCTTTTTTTTTTAAATAATAAATATAAGAACTCTTTAATTGCTCTAGTTACAGGTTTCTACATGGTGGAGTATCTGTAACCACCTCTTCAATCTACAATTTTACCTTGATCATCTAAAGCCACTAAAGTACGTATACCAGCTTCCTTGCTCTCCTCCATGTAATTTACCATCCTTCTGGTACTTTCTAGAGACTCATCGGCCACTTGAGCCCCTTTCAGCTGCAGCTCTTGAAGCTCCGATCGCGTTACATCCACCGTCGCCATTTTTCACTTTCTATGTAATGCTGTAATTAACTAACGCTTTCAACCGCAATTTACTTCCTGTTTTATCTTTATATTTAGCAAAATGCTAATTTGTTGTTGTGCTGTCAATTACAGCAACGGCAATGATTCACTAAAGCACGTCTCACCCAACTCAGCTCGCTCCTTTGGGAATCAAATTGTTTTATAGTGAATTTATTTACTACAAAACTTTTGTAGTTCCAACTAATGAAAATTTTTGAATAATGTGTATAATTTCGCAAAAATATTTTGCTAGAAATACATACACGAACTACGCCTACACCTAGTAATTTTTACTTTATAAAATTCATTGAAGTTTGCAAAACAGAGATGTTTAGGTTTCAATAAATGTTATCCGGTCGTAAGGTTTTATCCGTCAAATACAAACATTCGAGTAACGATTGTTTCTCTAATAATCGCTTTCTAGTTCGGATTGCCAAGCTAGATTGACTTCCAAGAAATAAAGACAATTAAAAAGAAAGAATTAATAAGAAAATAAAAATATTATGAAGATATAGGAGGAAGGGCTTGAAATGAACCTACCACTACAACGATAGACTAAAAATTAATTCTTGTCTGTCCGCCTTAATCCTTATGTTCTATCTATAAGCCGCAATTATTGAAATAGTTTGATGAAACTTATCACTCCGGCGTGTTTTAGCCCAGGGATTGTTTTTAAAATTTCCTAGTTAAGTTATATGCTGAAGTTGTTTGCTTTTCCCAAACGTTTTTGGAATATATTTTTATTGTAATTGCTATCTAAGTTTTCCAGTTCAAATTTACTGTAAATTTAAAATAAACTAAATTAACCAGAATACGGGGATGTATATTTCTGTAGTATGGGAACAATGTTAACGATTTGCATGAAAGGTAGCAACTCTGACAATTGGAAACTGTATTCTGTAAAGAACATCACGAACGCGATACTTTCTGTTAAATAAAATTACGAACGCGCTACTTTCTGTTAAATAACATTACGAACGCGCTACTTTCTGTTAAATAAAATTACGAACGCGCTACTTTCTGTTAAATAACA
>CCAG010009201.1:0-20748 GCA_001077435.1 Glossina morsitans morsitans | reverse complement strand
AAAGGTGACATTTCAGCTTACATTTTTTATGTCCTTTGTTCGTGTAGAAAGTTATACAGATTTGAAGGTCAGTGTATACGCTACGTGATGCTTTTTTTGCTATAAAAAACACAAAAACCCTGTAAGAAAAAAAAAACACTTGTGAAGTGTACGGTTAGGATGTTGAAGTGAACGTAGCTCCCAGTGATGGTTTGCTTGATTCCGTTCCGGAAATTTCGATGCCAAAAATGCATCTCACTCTTGTCGAAAAGTCAATGAAATTTTGCAAGCGGTGGAGCAAGACCGGCACTAAACATCTACCGCCTGGGAGTTTGGAATCATTTGAAAAGAGTAGGCTACAAAGGGAAACTCGAAACCGCGGAGACTTTTTCTATGACCCATTAATCGAATTTTATTAATCTGAAGATTGACCTGAGCTCGTTGTCTTTTGCACATATGCACTATGTCTTTAGCGTGCCCAAGATTCGACCAGTTTCGAGTACTTGCACGTTATATATGTTTCTCACATTGCCACCGGTACCGTTTCTATTTGTGTCAAATTCAAAGTCAATTTTTTTCAAAATATTCAAAATATATAAAGCAAAATATAAAATCTTTCCTGTACATAAATTTTAAATTAAGTCAAAAAGCTTCAAATTACTTACATTGAACGGCTATCAAAAGGGTTATAGAAATCTATGAATTTCAAACTTTCATCACTACGCAAATTATTCATAATAAATAATGATATTTTATGATAAAGTTCCTCAAGATGATTACATGATGGGAAAGCAATGATTATTGAAAAAAAACCTTAAGTGCATCGATAAGTAGTAAGTAACATTATTTCATCTGCATTTTTTCTCTTAAAGTCATCTTTTGTTTTTTTTATAATATGTTTCGATGAGTGGTCGGTCCCCTTATATGCAATGAATGACATTGTAATATACAACTCTTTGTTTTTTTTTTTATTTTTGCCCCCTAACTTAAGTTAACTATTTACATAACAAACGCGAATAATGATGTGGGCAGTGAAGAGCTCTTGTGCATCTGCGCTTTATTATATGAATTTATTATCGTAACGTTAGTGAATTATACTTGATGATGTTTCCTTTTTGTATCCTACATCACTTGTGTACGGGGTAAAGGTATATTAAGTTAAGCGCGGGTGTATACAACAGAAGGGACACTACTCAGACGGACTAGAGCTACATTTTATTAAAACGAACGAACCAGAGTCACTTTTTGCATCAATCTAAGCTTGTCTGTCCGTCTGTCTGTCTGTGTTGTTTTCTTACGTTCAATCAATATGCCGCAACTTTCGATATATTTTGATGAAGTTTGGTATATCGACGTAAATTGAAAATGGTTTGGATCGGATCACTTTCTTAACCATCTCCGATGTAACGCCCCATTTTGAAAAATCATTTTATAAATGCCTGTAGAGGGATGTAGGACATTTTATGTGGTGGACCGTGGGCCACAACAGTCGAGTTGGTAATTATGAGTGTAGATCTTCTGAGTGTCAAGGAAAGCTCATGGCTGAATCGATCGCGTTGTTCTTCACGTCTTCTTCACGGTGTTTCCATTACCTATTTCAAATATATGTTTCGCGATATTCTTGGCAAATCTAATTTATATCCTCTTAATCCTTATTTGTCTATTCTTACTATAAAGTCATCCAGTTTTGGGATTCTTATGAATCCGCCTAACTTATTTGGTTCAGAGCACCACACAATGTCTGACGCTGTAAAGTGTTCGTCAAGCATTTGGTGTCAGATTCATCAGAAAGCCTTGCGTACCCATAGGATATGATGGAACACCTCACTCGTACTCTGTAAGAATCTGCTTGAGTCGTTATCAGGGACACTCATGTTTATCAGATGGCAGCTGAAGGAATTATGGTCCGTTTGCAAGCTTGTGACCAGGCGTACGTCGTAACTTCTCATTTCAAGTGGCTTATGTGCTGCTCCGGAGAATTTTATAAAGCTTTTTTCTTACCGGCATCCCACATATTGCCTTTAATGGCATTGGAATTTTTTCTTTTCCCAAGACGATACAAGTCTATTAATATGACTTCTTGATACGTCACTGAAAACTTAGTTATCTAACTTGCAATCATCGGATCGCCTACAAAATGGGTAAATGGAAAAAATCAGGATAACAGATTTCTGTGAAGATTTAAACTCGAAGCATTCGCAAGCAACCCGTGTAGTGTCACATAAGAGAGAGAGCAAAGCCACGCCATCCGAATTCGAATGACTCTTGAAAAAGATTTTCAAATAAAATTCTTCGAAACGATAAGAAACAGAAAACCGGTGTGATACTCATATATTATATCATATATTATATCATATATTATATATCATATATTATATCATATATTTATAATCTATAAGAGGAATTTCTCACCAAACATAATAACCTTTTATAACAATAAGTAACTATTGACATAATGCCTTTATACAAAGATATTGTGGTGGTGGTAGCGCGGTATAGCAACGCGCTTGGGCTGACAGAGATTTCCTTGAAAACTTGCTAGGCAGTCAACGTGTTAACAAGTTTTTGTTGCTCTTGATGAGTTAAAAATAAAATCTTCAAAACTTATATTTACCTTAAAAGCAAAGTTTGGTATTTTCCGTTCGAGCAGCATGAGGAAATTCAAAAAAATTTTCTTATGTTAAGAGCAAAAAAAAAGAAAAAAGAAAAAAAGAGAGAGAAATAAATTTCCTATTAAACCAGTTTTTTTTTTTTGCCATTTTCTTACGTCTGATTAAACGCGGCATGTTGCTTTTGCTACAGTATTAACACTAGTGTACGATCATTTAAATGCAGCAGACAAGTAAAAACAAACACAAACAATTGGATATAATTTACCATCAAACTTGTGATGGATTTCTTTGGATAACTTTATGCGAGAGTTTTATTTTCATAATAACAGTAATAATAATAATAATAATAATAATAATAACAACAATAATAATAATAAAAAATTTAAGCTTCAACTTGATTATGTTGCATGTGCTTCAACTTGAAGCATACAACAACTTGCAACTTTTTCATTTTTATGACTTACATCACATCTCATACAAAAAAAAAAATAAAAAAAATTAAAAAAAATTAAATAAATATTTCAACCATACATCGTACACTTTCGACAACATTGTTGTTGTTATGCCTGGCATCCATGTAATACTTGTATAGAATGACTTGCAAAAATGTGCACAAACAAGTTATTAAGTTGGGAATAAAAACATTCAAACTTTTTATAAACCAGGAAAATATAATTAACCAAAATTCTTTTTATTCATTTCTTTCTTTTTTTTTTCTTTCATCAATCAATAAAAGCAAAAATAGAAAATAAAAGTATATTAACTTTATCACGGCACTTGGCCACATCTTCGTTAGCATAAATATTTCTGTTCACTTCCATATCCATATTTAGCCTTGTATTTCTCATCGGGTGGACAGACGTCGACTTATTCTTCTTCTTTCAAAATTGTAAAGGCCGTGACAGGAAATGAAAAACTGCTATGCACAGATTGAATAACAAATGCCTAACTGTACATGGATTGAATGCCGGGTTGTTTCCCGGGTTCTTTTTTTATACATAATTCAATAATAGCTTCGTTTATCATATTTAAAGTTACATTACATTGCACTGGTCTAGTGTGTCTTTAGCTTCTATGACTTTGCTGTTCTTTGGCCTCACTTCGTGTAATGTTATTTTCCTGCTCTCAGATTGTCCAATAACTTTACCGGCGACGGAGACCACTATGAAGAAATCGTCGGGAGTATCGGGAGTCATTCGTTCGGGGAGTTCTCTGCAAGGCAATCAACAGATATGGTAGGTCAAGATTTAGAACAAGGCTGTGAGTTAGTAAGAGGACTAGAGAAGTAGAAGGGCGGTTGGTTGCCTGGGATTGCTGGATTGACACCTCCTCCTTACACCTTCTTGTTTTCATATGAGGTATCACTTAGAATATGTCCCCTATTCGTGTAATACCGTGAGGTAGAAGCGAAGAAAGGGAGAGATCGATAGAGATTTAAAATCCAATGGGGGAAAGTTGCATAGGAATCCAGGAAGTATGGATAATTCAAATGCAAAAGCAAATAGGATCGAGCGGCGCCGATAACCCTATGTACTACAGTTCAATAGATATATTGGTTTCAGGACCTCCATTCACTGGATCGCACGCCCAAAGGATAGCCGTGAGGGTTTTCAACGTGTAAGGAATGCCTCTGTGGGAATGTCGTCTAGCCACAGACGCCGAGAATGAAGAGATGCATTTTTCAGGGAATATAGAATTTCGGAGTGCTTGTCAGTCACGTCGGTCCAGCCTTTCAGAGAGTGATTGTGGTGGCCATGGTTACCCCATTTGTGGGGCATTAAATAATGCGAAGGACACATAAGCCTTGCCGTACCCAAAGAGTAAGATTTGGAGCATACCCAAACTAGTACTCCGGTTACAGGATTGCATTGCAAACTAGAAAGCGCAAATTATCGCTTGCAGTTAACCCATAATGCAATGCTGTTTCATCTGTTGAAATCCATCACGGCGATGCTTTGACTTTAACTTTCAAAATGTTTCAGACCAATAAATTGCCTCGACGTTGGCCATAGTTGCGAGAAAAAGATAACTTATACCTACTTTTCGCATTCTAGGATTTCAGGATGTCAGCAGGGACTCGTCTTATAAGGGATTATACTATCTCTTGGTATCTGTGAGAAGTCAATTATTTATTATCGCATATAACTTTTATGACTTTTTTTTAATATTACTTAGGCGCCCACTGTCTAACGTTGTCAATGGTGTTTGTTCCATGCCATCAGCAAACCATTGACAGTAAGAAGAGTTCGAACTAATGCCGAGTTCACATTAAGTTTTTTCCCTCATTAAAAAGCCAAGTGTAACAAAAACAGGATAGACAAATATTTTTCCTTCTTTTGTAGTTAAGAAAAGTGACGTCATCGCGGTAAATTATACAAAAATAATTGAAATGGCGTAAAACATTGATCGGTTTGGAACTTTCTAAAATGAGTGTGTGTGTATCTCTTCATAGAGGCGATATATATATGTGTTCATCCCGGAAATTATTGATCGATAAGTTATGCTAAATTGCTGGTAGATAAGATAGATATGCTATTTTATAAATCGATTCATAATATATTCATTTATATACATATATATATATATGTTTACACTTGTCTTTTTGTATCAATTAATGTTTAAACAATTCGTTCTGAACGTCGCTCAGCATGACCTTGGATAATATGACTTCAGGTTTATGTGAGTTAGTTTACTTACGGCCTGAGGGCATAGTATGAAAACAATAATATTTAAATTAAATTTCTATTCATTCCAATGGCAAGGCCTAAATAGAGTTTATTAAAAAAAAAAAAAAAAAAATTCAACTATAAGCGATTTGTAACAGGCCACTACTGTGTTACGTATTTCATTAGTTCCTTATTGTTCACTTATACAAATATATGCAAATGTTATGCTTTTCTCATATTTGATTAGTTGACATAAAACCAGATTTATATTCTATACGTACGTGTACAATAGATTTATTTTTACTATAAGGTTAAGTTAAATAATCTTTAAATTATTACATAAAGTTTTGCTTACAAAAAAAAAAATTACGTTACGAATATTTAAAAAAAAAAAAAATATGTATTTATTTTTTCTTTTTAGGTCTGGGTCAAGACATTCAAATTTTGAATTTTTTTTTTCATTTTTTCTTTATCGTAAAGACACGGTGCCTGTTTTTCTACTCATCTTGCCTATAATCCCCGATCAAAGACCATTTAGAATAGCGCACGTAAGCACGAATTGCGTGCCCTTTGCGTCCGCTATGTTGCACTTTTTCGATTTCCTTTTTTTTGCGGCTCCATCTTTAACGATCAAAAAGATATAGCAATCAATAAGCGAATCGCGGATGATACAAAAGGCTTTTCCATACTTGTAGTACATAATTTGGGAGTATTTTTAGTTCACGTGATTATACAAAATCCACTATTTTGAATGCTTGAACGCTTAGTGGGTACACGTTTTCCTTTGTTTTCGAAAACAAATTCTCTCAAGCCATTGAAGATTTTAACTTTCATGAAATATCAAAAGATTAAAGGAAATGTTTACGGGTAGGGTGATTATTATAAGAACTATGCGCTATGTGTCTACCTGATATGTCACTAACATATTCTATGATGACAGTCAGTATAGATATAGATATAGATGAGTATATATATGACAATAGAATAAACTAAAGCTATGGGCATCAAAGTAGTTACTTTGTTTATTGCGCAAAAAACTCATATAATGACTCCTGCGTAAGGATCTTATAAATGAAGACATACGGGAATTTCATAAAATACGTGAATTGTTGAATGGAAACGTACAACCAATTCTTTTTTTGCACGATAGATGCGTTCCTTAGAAATCCGTGCAAAAACAAAACTATGCAAAAAACTTTATGCAACATATGTAACTTCAGCGATATCTTCCACAATCCTATATATTTTTTCAAAAACCGTGCAAAAACAATAAAAAACCAATTTCTCGAATAGTTGAACTGGATCAAATATGCTATCATCAGTAGATATGTCAGATATGTGTAGCACAGATGTTGGGTTTGATTCTATTGAAGAATGTCCTTCGCTATTAATGGCCAAGTAGCATTCGGCCAAGTCGCTAACACATAAACCGAGTGACTTCAGTTTGCAGTAATCCCTCAATTGTATTTCGTTGGCGTGTATATATATATCTGTGAGACACTATCAATGATAGAATTAAATCTCTTTTTCTTTGGATTCGTGCTAGAACAAACAATTCGTGTAAAAAAAGTATATTTGCTCTCATTGGTGAACTGTGCTATTTAAAAATCGTGTAAAAAAAGAGTGGACTGTAGGTGTTTTTCTTTACTATATCTCCTAACCTTTTGCTGCGCTTTTTGCGATGATTTTTAATCCTTTTCTGAAAGCATTTCAAAAAAACGTAGCAACAAACACTTCAGCTGATATTGAAACGTAAACTGCCTTGTTGTGATTTTATGTATTTCCTCGACCCCCCAGTGAACTGCGATTTCTACAATACCGTAGATGTTATGTACAATTCTTAGGAGGTCTATGTCCGTTCGACTCTTTTGACTCGACGAACTCTAGGCTCCTTTTATAACCTTTTACAAGAAGGTTGCAAATATCAAATTGCGTTTCATTTTATCTGTGAAATGTTCAACGAATTGTTGACAGCCTGTTCGCCAGCCGCCAGTTCCGTCGTTAGGTGAAGCATCGTAGATATGTATTTAATTTTATTACTTTTAAAATTTGATTTCCTAGAAAATCGATTAGTTTTCATGCGCACTCATCATGCCGACTCGTTTTATCAATAGTCAAATCCTTCAAGTTTGGAACTAGACGAAAATCAGAAACCTTATGTGAAGATTGTGGGCGCTCTGCTAGCATTTGTAGTTGAACTGCCTTCTATTGCAGAAATAATTTCGCGGCTGATTCATTGTCTTAACAATAAAAAAGAGAAATAAAACAAGTACGAACATTATAGTCGGGCAAGGTCGACCATTAGATACCCTACATCACTTTTGCCTAATACACTTACTACTCATCGGTTTCGGTAATAATACACCAGAAAGTACGTATTATTTGCCTGCAAAAGCCATACTTCCCATAGAGGTTCGCATGTTGGTAAACATTATATGACGTGATCCAAATTTAGGCAACAATTTTATTATTTTTCACTTTGCATCAGCGAAATCTACAAATTATTATGCTTTCTGTCCATATAAGGGCTTCCTTCCCATGAAAACTCCTATATATATTAGGGTCTAAAAAATAGACCAATGTGATCCGAATTTCTCTCCTTTGATTGTTTTAATAAATTTGTACTACGGACCAATTTTCACCGCAAAACATTAAAAATTAAAGCTTTTTCTTAAGGGCTTAATATTTATGAGAAATCTTATACGATGCGGGGTCCAAGAAATAGATCGATGTGGTCCAATTACTATCATAGACAAATTTTCATCATCAAATATTAATATTTAGACCTTTGTGGCATATAGCAGTTACATTTCCCGAGAATTCATAAATGCGGGGATATCCAAAAAATAGACCTGCATGAGCCAAATTCGCAAGGTTGATTTCTTTGCCAATTTACTATTATAAACTAATTTTCGCCATTTTTATCATATAGAGATCCAGTTTTCGCTGAAACAGTTATATAAGAGGGAGTTCAAAAAATTGCCACAACCGAGTCAAACTTTACATGCCCATTTAGAATGTCGAAGTACTATTAGTCAGTGAATTTTTTTTGAAAAATGTTGAAAATTACAATTTTTGTCTATAGAATGATTTTTGAAAATAAGGCATTATAAGCGAAGTGATCGGAACCGCTGATCTATCCAAACACTTTTCCAACAGCTTTAATCCTTTGATCAAAGCGCGTTGGTGTACTAAAATCCACCAAAATACCTCAAACGCGCAGATGGACAGGCAGGTTTGGGAATAAAAGGTGAATCTATTTCGGTTTTATCGAGAAATATGAAAAATGAAAATTTTTTTTACATAGTTCCTTTTTTGGAAGCAGGGCGTTATGTAAAAAATGGTCGTAAAACTGATTGGATCCATCCGAACCGCTTCTTAAGAAGTTGGTTTTTGTAACAAAATATGTCAGTCATGAAAATATATCGAAAATTGTAATCTTTGAGATTAAATGCAATGATTTATAGAAAGACTATAGATAGACAGACAGACAACCATGCTTAAATCGCTTTACTAATAAATAGTTAATTAAGAGTACGTTGCAAATATCTGCACAAATTTAAAATGGCCTTAGTAGAAATGGCGTATGTAGTTATTTTTTAATCGGCGCATCATATATGTTCATATGAACAGTGGAAGTTGCCTTGAAGTCGCCAACAAGAATACATTGTTGCTATAATGTCTTTATGGCTACGGAAGCTACGGAACTTCGCATTTGCGTAAATGGCCGTTACAAAGAGATATGATTGACTTGCCATAAATCCGTTCATTGGAGAATATGTGCAAATGTATAACGGAAGAAGAATTACATAAAAAACCTGGGCGTAGTTTTATAAAGCAATGAACAAAAGCGTAGGGTACGGCCGTCTGTATCCTCTCTGTGACGTTACACATTCTGTCTGCAAAAACACCGCAAAATCTGATTTACTCTCGCTCTCGTGCATGCGTGCGTTTAGTTGATTGTTATTTTTATTTATTTGCTTTTTTTTTTTTATTATTATTAGTAATCTTGAGGTTTATGCATTTGAAAAGCGAACGTAAAAAACCGGTTTATAGATTGGAATGCAATACAGTTAAAAAGAGAAAAAAAAAACTTTCATTCATGGCGGTATGTAAGTCAATTTGAAAGAAGGGGTTGTCTCCAAACCAAATCGCACTGCAAGAATAAGTTGCGAAATAAGCGTAGTTTTATACGATATCGAGACGGGAGTGTAGTAACACGTTTTGAAGCCTACAGTGGCCCATATATAGTGGGCAGATATGCTGTGTGCAACAGCAGTAACGAAACTTATGATGAACTTTTGAATGCAACTCTGCAATGTAACAGCATCTTTAGAGATCTATTCGGCTCGCATACTTTTCTGATGAAATCCTGTACTCCCGTTTTACGATGTTGAGAAGTTCGCGACGACAGTGTGAAGATAGTACCGATCGAACTCCGAAATCTAAAAATCAAAAGTATGATTAGTAAACATTAGAAAGAGAAAGGAACACTTGTTTGTTTTCTTCTTACCAGAAAAGACCCGCTTGATAGGCGTAGGTTTCTTCTTCTTTTTTTTTTTGACAAAACATTTGCTTATCTGAGGTGGGTGATATCTTCTCTAATGGAACCCAGTAAAACACATAGAATGAACATGGTGAGAACATATGAAATCGTTTGATATATTTGCCATGTCTGTTTAGTACTACGCTACTGAAAAAAAAAAACGATTGGTTGATAGGTGAATCAAAGCATTTCCTTAATAGCGTCACAGCATAAGTAGTAACAGTGTGCACGGAGCTTTGGCAAATAGTTGAAATGTGTACCCACATATTCCGACCATTTGTCTGCTGCGTAATTAAGTAGTTATAGGCGAATTAAGTAACAGACTGAAAGTCGACTCAATTTTTATGACAACAAATAAAATTATATGACAAAATAATAGTTAGGTTTTCTACAAAAAATACAAAAAAACGAGAATATATATAAATAGCTTTTACTTAATACCTATCACTAATTGAAGCACGACATTTAATCGCAGGAGCGAGGATCCAACTCTTCATTCTTTTGTCCTTATGGCAGTCATATAAGGTTTAAAGCATTTTGTTCTTGTAATTTGGCAGCATTTTATAAGTAATCGTCTAACTACGAATCGCATTAAAATATTATACCCATCACTGTTAGATGGGGGTATACTCATTTTGTTGCTATTCATAATGTATGCAAAACTCAAAAAGGAACAGTACCCTTGAGCAGCGTGAAATTCTGAATTGATTTAGCCATGTCTGTCCGTCTGTTTGGTGATTGGAGTTGGTGCTTTCCTGGTCGCAAAAATGAAGATATTAACGTCAAATTTAGTGGAGACATTGGAAGTTTTTGTACGCAGGTTGATATTGAAAACAGGTCAAATTGATCAGAACAGAAGCCCGCAGTGAAGCATAAACTGAACGAAACTCCGTTTCTCTTAACAAAAATTTGCGAGATTTTGCTCAATACTCAGAAATTATAAAATTTGGAATCCTGAAATTTTCCACATTTACTTTCCGAAGCACTCTACTCTTTACGTGCAAACATGAAAAAAATCGGTCATGGCCATGCAATGTTACAAGTGATTAATGTGTTTTTTTGGGGGGGTTTTATGTCTAACGCAAATATGACGCAATGTTCACAATTACTTTGTACATTCCTCAAATGAATATATGTCATCTGCCTAAAAATGGGTTAAGTTTGAAATGAATGTGGTAGACAAAGCGATTACTGTTTTCTTAATAATACCAGCGATATGGGTATCAAATAAAAGAACTTGGAGAGCGGAATTGGAAATACATAGTGGTGGGTATGCGAGACCCGCTCCCCGCCGAATATAGCTTTCTTACTTGTTTTTTTTATTTTTCTATACTTGTTCAGCCATTCAGGGGATGTTACATATACTTGTAGTGCTTTGTCGATTTATGCTCTACAGCCTTCGTGGTACGGGGTATATTAAGTATGTGCGGATTTATGTAATACCCAGAAGATGGACACCCACCATTTATAAGACCGGATCGATTCAGAATCATTTTCTGAACTTGCCTGTCCGTCAGCCTATCTGATGTCTGCCCATGTATTTTTGTATTCAACCTATAGGTCGCAATTAAGAACATCCTTTGACATGACGACATGGCGTTGGTTCGGATCGATCCACTTTTTCGGCCTTATTTTGAAAAGTCCTTGTATGGAAAAAATGCCAAAAAATAACTAAATACGTCGACATTCTAAATTGGTGTGACAAATTTGATATGGCTGGGGGCAATCGGTTAGAGGTTCAAACAAATCTCATATAATCGTTCCCAAGAAAACTGAACCTTTATAGGGTGAGAAAACCTAACTTTCAATATTTCATGGTCTAAATTTCTAAATTGACAAAAACATCAACATTATCGAATTTGAAACACGTAGGTCTATTTTTCTATCGCCGCATATAACGATTCTCAGGAATACATGCCAAAAAAGTCGAATTGTTTTGTACTGGATATGCCGGTGGTTCTGGCGAACAATTGCGTAGCAGGTTTTTAACAATGTGTTCACGAGATCGAACGTTATAGAGGGAAATTTGAAAAATATGGCAGTGCTTTCTATGGAATGTTTGCTCTTAATTTCAATGTCTTATCTTCACTTTTGCGACTGTGGGGTTTCGAAAAATTATCGGATCTTCGTAGATATAGGTATATAACGTCTAAAAATAACAAAATCGGCCTGTTCCGGAGAAGAAAGTAAACATGAATAGCTGCTACATTATATCATTAAAAACTAATATCTGACATTTACTGGTTCCTACTTCCTTATGCAGAGCTTTTAAAGTTTAAAACCAAAAACCGGTCAAATAGACCGGTTCTATAGCGTTAAGTGATGTGTGTTAGACTGCGGTTAAGCTACTGGTTGAGTAAACCCGCATGATTTTAATTGAAAAGTCTTATTGCATATAGTATAGTACATAGAGGAATATCTGAAAAACAATTTAACCTAATAAAAGCGTGTCCAATAGGCAAACATAAGCAAAAAAAAACATGAACTTTGTTGTTGGTTAACGTATACGTGTTGTTGTTAATCCTGCGTCAATGGACTAAGAAATTAAAGCCATTAACTTACGCTGATTAAGAGTAGTTATACAGTTAAGTAGAAGCAGATGCGCATTGTCATGCATCTTTCAGACCTTTGGCAATCTTTAGGAAGGAAGATGAAGGGAAGATTTTCTTTTGACACATTAACAATAATAAAAAAATCTCGTCGCCTAAGTCTTTTTCATTTATTTACTTGGCTTGTCAGAAGAGTTGTTGCCATTCGTTTAGTTTTAGTTAATAAAAATTTTTTGTTTTGTCATAGGCGTACGTCATACGTAAAATTAACTCTTTTTTTTAAGCTTTTGTGAAGATATCGTCTTTAATTTTCACGACACTATAAAAGTTATTTTGCTAAGAATTATACGGAACAGTTTCATTTTTTCGAAGGCATATGCGAATGATTTGTGATGGTCGTGTTGTAAGAAGGACGTAATGGAAATCATTAACATCGAGGAAAAAGCCAAAATAAAATGTTCGCTGAAGTATGCTAAAAACACATGATGCAATTTAGTCGAAAAACAAGGTAATATACCAAGTCATGATTTCGGGTTTTTTTACTACGATAATGTTCGATCCTATATGGACGAATACGCCTAGCAAACGTCCAAGACTCTTGAAATGGCATTCACTAGGTATTATTTCGAATACGACTAGGATACACTAACAACAATAATTGATGCGACTGAACCAAAAACAGGCCTTTTGTATCAAAAATTCTGAGATCGTGACATTCGACAACGCTCGTCCAGGAGCCACATTGGACTGGAATATATTAATCTCCTCGCAACTCTCATTAGGCATAATCTTTTCTGGTGAACGGTGACTTCAACTGAATTGACTTATTATCTATCCAAGCAGTGCGTCGATTACTGTTCTATCGTGGCTAGCTTGAAAAAATCGGTTGGGCTTTCGACAAAGCATTCACATTTTCTCAGGGAGATAACAACCGTAGTGCTAGCGATATACAATTGTGCATTCGCGTGAAATAAGCGCTTTTTGAGAAAGAGAAAAAAATCACTGAATAATTATCTCTACATTTCATATACTTATTACATGTGCCTTTGCTTGTTCGTGTATGAGAAGACTAACCGTAAATTCAATGCTGCCTATGAGAGCACACGTAGTACTTTTCTCTTCTTAAAGAGAAAAATATTCTTACCCGTAATTTGCGCCCTACAAATAATTACGACAAATCTTAGAAACAGAAAAATGATCTCAATTGTTGTTATTCTTAGTGTTAGTTAGTAAATCAAGCTCGTTAGCTATTTATAATTAAGATTTGTTTGCATCGATTGCAGATGTATTTATAAAGGGTCTCTTCGTTTGTTTGTTTGTTTGTTTGTTAAAGCGAAAATAGTAGCACTTCAAATTTTGTCAAGCTGTTAAGCTAATATTAGAAGCTTCTGTGCTGCGAATAGCTTTATATTGTACTTGCTACTGGTATTAAGAGCTTAGTATGAATAAATATATACACACACATATATACATTCATACAAGTGCAAACATACACTATTCCTATGCTCTTGGTTGGTATGATAACTAATGGTTGGTTCGCTGGCTGACTGGCTGCTGGTATGATCTGCTAGTTGCTAGTTTGTAACGACAACGAACGAGTGAATGTACGAACGCTCAGTTTATTGTTGTTGCTTGCTTTATGCGCGACTAATATACTGTTGTTGTCGGTTAGGTTGTGTGCTGTCGGTTTGTTTCATAGCTTTTTTCATATTAAAGTGTTTGTGGGTATTGGATCTTGTTCGGTTGTCTTGAAAAATAATGCAAAAAAATAAAAAATTAATAATAAATATATAATATACTCAATGGGCGCAGCAAAAATTTTGAGACGGAGAAATTTTTCAATCAGTTTTAAATTTTCATTTGCATCGAAAACAACTTAAGAAAATCGTTCGTTATTATACATTATACATTAATTCTTCTTAAAGTCGAATCTATGAAAACGCGTGACCAAACATACAACAAAACAAAGAGATTATCGGTGATTTAGTCTCTGTTGTACGCATTAAATTTAGCAAAAAGCTTCGCAAAATTAATTTGTGTTCACAATTAAAAAACAAAAAAAAATTTTTTTTTTTTTTTTCGTTTTGGATATTGTTTCTTTTCTTGTTTGCTTTTAACAACGATGTCTGCTGCCATTGCAAAAGAGAAAAGCATACGAAGAAAAAAGTAACAGTAATACAACAACGGATCATATTGATGCATTAAGTGCTTTTCAAGACAACTAAGAGAAATAAAAAAAATAAATAAATAAATAAAAAAAATAATAAAAATAAAAATTAAGAAAAAAAAACCGTTATAACGAAAACGAATACTTTAGTTTTTGCTATTTTTTTTATGTTTTTGTGGTCGGTCTTTGATTAACATCGTAACTTATTTGCAAAGATTTTAATTTTTCTTTTCGTTTTTTTTTTTTTAAATAAAAGTAATCAACAAAAGAGAAGACAAAAGTGCACAAAAATACTTTAATTCAATTTTTTACAAAAATTTTGAGTTATGTGAAAAAAGCGTATAAATTTTCATTAGTCGGTGTCTCTCGCTGGGAAATATTTTATGGAATTTTATGCTTCGTACGTTTATGTGCAACAAAAAGCTGTAAGACGGGAATGTATGCGCATTTTTATGATTGATATTTAATGTTAACAAATCAACTTCAATTAATATTTATTGCATACATAAAAAAATGGTTTAAAAAAGAAGAAAACTATTTTCATATCAATGCAGTAGAGCTAGAGTAGCGAATACTTTACCATACATAAACAATGTCTTTAGTATTAATCGCCTGATAAAAGGGTTATATTTGTATTTGTATTTGCTTTGCCAATATTTCTTATAACAGGACTCAGGTGCGGAAAAAAAAATTTAATTTCTTTATCCCCTTTGGAACATTTAGAGATCTACATAAGAAATTCCTTCGACTTACGATTTCCGACTGTTTGTCTATTCATTTGAGAATCTATATGAAAATATTTAGTCTTAATCCATATACGAGGAAAAAGGTGACTTTTGAAATATTCGATTTTCGAATCTTTTTTTTTTTTTTTTTGTTATGTTGGTACACATGTCCCCAATTCATGTTGACATTACCGGTCGCTTTGCATTTTGGCGATTTGTTTTTGCTCCTAATTCTCCATGACTTCGCTTCTTACTCCTTTCTTAAGGATTTTTTTTTATTTCTGGTACTAAATGGAAGAAAGAATCGAAGAATCTCAGAATATGTGAAGACTTAAACAAGAACTATACAGTGTGGATATATCCTTATATATAGCATACAAATCTTGGGTAAATATTAAGGCGGGCTATGTAGTAGAAAAAAAAAAGAATAAAATCACAAGAAAGGAAGGAAAAATGACAAGAGCTATTTAGTAAAAAGAAAAGAATCATAGGGAAAGAGAGGAACGAAAAGTGACAAGAGCTATGTAATAAAAAAAAAGAAAGCAGAATCAAAGAGAAAGAAAACAAAGTCTAATAATGTTAGAGCTACGGAAGAGCTATATTGACCCACAGTAGATGCGAGCTTACTTTGTGGACTTCCAACAGTAAAATTTCATATTTATGCGAAAGATATGGTAGGATATGTAGGCAGCGAATATTTACAAAGAAAAACAAAAGAAAAGAATCATAGCGTAATTTGCTTGCTTGCCTTCGTACGAGACGATGTTATTGAGGAATAATTAAATGCTGGAATTTTTGTAGGGATGACCCTTAAACGACCGCTATAGAAAAGCGTCCCATACTGATGTACTCTACTGAATTTGGTATAAGCAAGTGGTCCGGAAAGTGAATCGCCCCGTTTTCAAAAAGAAAAAACAAGTATTGTATGGAATCCCAAAAACTGGAAACTTAAACCCAGTCGGATTAGTTCCAAATTTTTAAAAATGTTTAAGTATTCATTCGACCCTCCATAAATAAATAAAACAAAAACAAAAGAATTGTGTTACATATGTATAGACTGAAGCTCAGGTGCGCGTGCAATAATTGAAAGCTTTCATTTTTTTGAAATTTCTATATTAAATTTACATTACATTGGGAGTGTGTTTCCAACTGGGCAATGGCGCGGTCCCATCTTTATTACAATTCGCGATAAGCAATAATCTTTTCAAGAGCCATTTTATTACCTTCGATTTCCTGCGACGGCTGACTAAGGAGTCGTCAGTAGTTCGCTGTAGATTGCTTTTTCTTCAACAGTTACCACATTGTCCAATTCATCATCCCGTTCGGGTCATATTCCTTTAAAATCGATAGCTTATCCGACAGCACGGGTTTATACTATGGTACTCTTGAAACCCGGAGATAAAGTTAAACACATTGAGAATTCAAACGCCAAGGGAACACATGAACAACTCCAAGTACTTGGGGGATCACTTGGCAAAGTTAAGTACAGAGCGAAGCACACACGACGTCCATAGATATAGCAAAGCACATAGAGAACCCATAGACTTATCCAAGTAAACAGGGAACACATGGGGAAATCTAAATACATAGAAACATATTGCCAAAGCTAAGTAAGAAGAAGAGAAATGTATAATCAAAGCCACGCACTCATAAAGTTCACAGACAAAGCTAATTGCAAAGGAAATCTAAGAATAAAGCAAAGCACATACGGAATCCATATACGTGTCTAAGTACATATGATCCTCCGAAAATTTTCCAAAGAAGCGAGAAACACATAGGCAGATCTAAGTACTGAAGGAACACATACAAAAAGCTAAGTAATCAAAGAATGCATAGGCAAACCTACTCATAAGACCCACAGATAAAGCTAATCACAAAGGGAATCTATGAATAAAGCAAAGGACACACGAAATTCATAGACATATTAAGGGAACCCAGTAAGCTTATCCAAGTAAACAGGGAAGATATTGGCAAAGCTAATTATGCAAAAGAATTCAGAGAGAAAGCTACGAGTTCATAAAATCTGCAGATAAAGTTAATCACAAAGGAAATCAGTAGATAAAGTTAAGCACATAGGGAACCCATAGACGTAGTAAGTGCTTAAATAAACAAGAGGCAAAACTAAGTAGACAAGAAATTCGTAGGTAAGAAGAAGCATAAGTGTAATTTGTTAAGTATTCACATATGCCGTAGAAAAGCTTACTTAAGCAGGAAATGCGAGACAAACTTAAGTACACACGAGGCGCGACGGTCCTATAGTAAAGTTAAATACACAAAAAAAAAAAACAAAGACAAAATTAATTCGTAAGGAAGCAATTAGGCAGACACTAAGATTATTCGCTGAAGTAATAGGTGTTCAGGAACACATTAATGCTGGGTCTGGTACTGTACGAAACGAACTTAATCTCAGGTTTCTTTTAACTAGAAAATCAAAAATAACTGTAATGATGTAAACGTAATTACCGTAAGCAGATAAGTTAGTCTTACGTTCCTGGAAAGTTCTTCTTTTGGATCATTATTATTAAAAGAGGATATTACGTCCCCTTACGCTAAACTTTCCTAACGGAATTTTATCGCTTTATTAAATAAAAACGTTAGCTTAATAAATTTTCTAATTTTCGAAACATTTATAATCAAAGAGTTTATAAATTTTGGAGATAAAATGATTATATGTGCGTTCCGTGTTCGTTCTCTGTGTTGATAGAAAATTTCTTTATTATCTTATAATACATTTTTATATATATATATATATATTTCTTTTTTTCGTCAAGTGCAATAAAACAAGTGAAATATAAAGAAATTTATTATATTATAAATAAACAACTGAATCTGATATAAAATAAATACAAAAAAAAAAAAAAAATTGAAATTGCGCCGAAATTTTATATTTGCTTTTAACATCATTTCTATTGCTAAAGAAAATTTATGTAATTAATTTTACACTAAATAAAAAATTTTTGCATTAAACGAAATCAAAATCAAAAATGTGACTAATTTTGTAACAATAAAATTCATCGGTAAAATTAAAAAAAAAAAAATTTTCTTTTTAACTAAAGTTTTTAGTACACAGTGTTGGTGAAGTGCAACATACTTCTGACAGTTAAGCTAATCGAAATAAAGACACACAAAAGGTAGGTCTTAACCAAACATTCGGGAAAAGTTGTGCTTTTATCAAAAAAAAAAAAAAAAAAAAAAAAAAATAAATAAATAATAATCAATTGATTTTAATATAAATTGCAAAGAATTATATATTTTTTTTTTTTTTTTTTTACTATAAGTGTTTAACTGAATTTCATTTGACCTTAAAATTATTTTGCAAAATTCCGCTTTAACACACTACACGAATACGAGCAAGTATTCTGTGTTTCCAAAAATAACAACAACATATGAAGCATGTATGGCTACATATGTGTATGTGTATGTAGGTATATATAGAGATATATAAGCAGCTTATGGCTGAGGTCCGTTTAAATGCATGTATGATGAAAACACTCTCGATTTCTGCATTTTTGTTTTTCTTCTTCTATTTTTTTTTTACTTGTCTTTCTTATTGAATGCAGTCGGACGGAGCCAGCATTAAAACAGAAAAAATTATGTTCTCTTTCGGTCGTAAATAACTTAAGTTTGTATATCAGTTGCGAGATATCAAACACTATAAATACCTAGGCGTTTGCATTCGTATTATGTGCACATCACATATAATATAAATACATATACACAGATGACGTTCAAGTAAATATACAGGTTGAACCAAAAGTAAATTTACACTTTACTTTCGTTATCCGCAAAGGGACGATATTATTCCCTAAGCACTTTATACAAACTGCACTTGGCCAGAGCAGGTTTCCACTTAACTTAAGTTTTACAAAGTATGGGCGGATAGTTTTCAGAACGCATAGTAAGACGTAAGCTTTTTTTTTTTTCATAGCAACGAATTCACTTTAAGCCGCTTTCCTTCTGCGACATTATTCAGTGAAAATAGAAGATTTCATTTTAGCTATGGAACATCGGCCTCAGTGCGGATATAACATAAGAGTTTTGTGAAAAGTTTTTAATTTGAAGTAAAATCATTTTCTTCTACAACATCATTTTCTAAACACTATGCTCTGCCTAAGGGCATAAGGAACTAATTGAAACTTTTTTGCTTACTCTCCAGTATTAAGGCGATTTTATATTGATTTTTTTCTTTCTCCCTGGAAGGTCTTCGATTTCGAAGGCATGCTCCTCGCAAGGCCATACTCCAAGCTTGCATGGTTTAGCTTAGTGTCGAAAGTACTTTCTTAGTGCGAACGGTCTCGTCGTAGGAATATTTATTGGAAATTATTTGAAATACTTTTTGTAGTTATTTGAAATTATTTGAGATTATTTGAAATTACTTAGAATTATATTAAATAATTTTTGAATTTAATTTTAAAATATATATAAAATTATTTAAAATTACCCGAAATTAACTGATATTCCTTTTGCAATTATTTGAAATAATTTGAAATATTTTGAAATTATTTGAAATTATTTTTGAAATTATTTTTGAAATTATTTTTGAAATTATTTAACTTTATTTAAAGTTATTTGAAATTATTTGAAATTACGTAAAATTATTTTAAATTATATTTGAATCTAATTTTAAAATATATTTAAAATTATTTAAAATTACTTGAAATTAACTGATATTCCTTTTGCAATTATTTGAAATAATTTGAGATTATTTGAAATTATTTTTGAAATTATTTTTGAAATTATTTTTAAAATTATATAAAATTATTTTGAAAATCATTTGAAATAATTTTCAATCATTTGAAATAATTTTCAATTATTTGAAATCCAATTCTTACCAAATTCTTTGGCTCTGAGCACTCTACTGTTTCAAATTGTTCACTAAATATCGGATATCCGTTTCTGTAAACACCTACGCATTCACACAGAGTGTAGTAGGATTCTTCGTGAACGCTTTGCAGCATCTGGTCGAAGTGGTATCATAATTTTGATAGTAGGTCGATTCTCCGTAACTACAGCAGCTTATATGCTTTTTTGGAAAATCTTCTTCTTGTCGCTATCGCGGACTGTGCTTCCAATGACAGATTTTGTCTGCGCACGAGATCACAAGCTTTTCACTTTAATTGCATTAGTTATTCTTTGTAGCTTTCTCTAGCGGCGAATTTGTCTACCTCATCATATACTTACCTAGTCGTACAAATGCAAGTACAGTAGATATTTCGCTTATCACTGGTAAGTTAATGCTCCCTCCGACTCAATCCTCGAACGTTCTATCGCGACCAGTTTTTATCATTTGTTGTGACAATTCAGCTAAGAACCGTGACCACCGAATGGTGGTGGAATGCTTAAGGAAAGTGCTTTTATTTGGAGCAGGGCGCTTGGTTTGAGAAGTGTTGCAGATAAAGTCACGCCTTCTTTGAGAAAATATGTATACAAGGAAGGAATTCTATTCATTAGTCATTAGTGTTTTAGCTGCGCTTCGTTTTATAGGACAAAAAAAGCAATTATCT